>JAWWEU010000002.1:1381367-1398238 GCA_035583155.1 Acropternis orthonyx | reverse complement strand
CTTTATTTCTGGTGCTACCGGGCTTTTCAAGGGAAAGGGGTCATTTTACTATGAAAGGGAACCCAGGTTAGGACCAGTGGGGTAAGGTTTAACAGGGGCCAATGGGAAAAAGGGTTCTACAACAGGGGTTTGGGGAAAAGGAAGGTACAAGCGAGGTGACAATACAAAATCCACCTGTAACAAATGTTCATATCACAGTAAAAATTTCATTCTCTGCATTAGCATCAATATTCCATTTATGACAAGAATCTTTCCATACTTTAAATGGTGTATCAATCAGCACAGTGCAGGGATGCTCAGCCCCCAGCACTGTGGCACCCTGGGCTTCAGGGAGTTAGCCAGGAGTGCTTCCCCGGGTGGGGCATGTCTGTCCCAGTGCCCTTCCACCTGCTGCAGGGGCCCCATGCCCATCCCACCAGGCTGGACCTGCTCTCTCGCTCCTCACGGCGAGGTGAGCTGGCCATTGCCATGGCAGGTCCCCGCTCCCTGCACTGGGGACACCAGCAGGATCTGGGCTGCCCCAGCTGCAGGGCTTGGCTTTGGGAACTCCTTTTGCAGGAGGCAACCAGCTCACCCCTGCTGGGGCAGAGGGAGACACTGTCCCCTACACTTCCTCCTGGAAGCCTTTGCACCCACACCCCAGTTTTGGTTCGGGAGGGCTCTGTCCTGCAGGTGCCTCCTCTTCCTGTCTCCTTCTGTGTGGGGAACCTGCCGCTGGTGGGAGGAAAAGGCACAGCTGCTTTGCCAGCATTCCCACGGTTTGTTCAGCAGCTATATCGGTCCGATGCCAGAGTGCCAGACAGGCACCAGCTGGAATAGTCAGAGGGAATGGGGTCACTGCCATCCCCAAAGCCAGCACTGCCCACATCACATTCACTGCTTAATCACAGCAGCGTGGTTATCCTCTGTCGCCATACTCTCCTTGATGCTCTTCCAGGTCTCCTCCAGCTGCTTCTGGAAAGGCACCAGCTCCATGTGGTCCAGCTATGGACAGAGGCACACCCTCAGCCAGCTGCTCCAGGATGGGACATGTTGGTCCCCAGGGAAAAGGCAGGAGGGGATCCTCAGTGTGTCAGTTTCTCACGGCAGGCATGAGGGGCCCAACATCCAGCTCAGCATCTCCTGCATCCTGTCCTCCAGCTGCTCCATCCTTGCCTCAAACTGGATGCAACTGACTTTGCTCCCCCAGGGCTGCTTTTTCCCCAATCTAGCAGGGGGAAGGCAGGAGGGCAGTGAGGGAAGGGTGGAGGAAGGACAGGCAAGGCCCAGTGCATGTCAGGCAGAGAGGGAGCAGTGCTCCAGTGGGACTATCATGCCCCTTTCAAGCCCCGTTTGCCCCACTGTCCCCATGGGGTCAGTCCCACCAGCTGAAGGGACCCAGAGGGAGACAGAGGGACTTGGTGAGGGACCCACAGCTGGTCTGGAAATTCTCCTTCCCCCTAAGCCAGTTCTGCCACCCAGCCCTCAAGGGGAAAAGGGCATTTCATCACCCTGCCTGAGACCCCCCTAGGCTGGCTCCAGAGCCCCTCAAGGCTGTTCCTCATCAGTTTTCAGCAATAGGTCTTGCTCCTCTGCTTTGCTGTTCTTCAGCCTCCCCAGGGACCAGAACAGAGCCTTGCAAGACAGAAAGCATTCCACAACACTGCAGCAGGGTTGGAACTGTCTCCTGGACAGTCAGGCACCCTACGCTCCTCCCTACCCAAAAACCCCTGGGAAAGGCACTTTGAACCTACACAGATGAGCAGAGGGACAGATCTTTTGCGGTCCCCAGCCTGGGAAATGCTCTGACTCTGGGGGGGGGCTTCCGCCACCCACCTCAGTAACTTTGTGCTTCTGTTGGAAGCCCTGCAGGAGGCTCCCTGTGACAGAGCCGAGCCCCTCCCAGTGCCACTGCACCTGCACAGCAATGGCCTGGGTGTGCTGCAGCAGCTCCTTGTCCTGGTCCAGGGAGGAAAGACAAAGTGGTGCTGTGTGACGGGGCGGGGGGGCGCAGCTGCCCCACAGAGTTACTCAGGTGCGAGAGCCGTTGACCGAGACCCCCATGACCACACAAGCACAAGGCGACTGTGGGCTCAAAAGGGGCAAGGTTTATTGAAGGCGGGGGGTTTATATAGGGTGCTGGGGAAGGTTCCGGAACCAAGGGTAGTAACAGGGACGGGATTGGACAGGACTGGGGGCGGAGGTTGTAACCAGGGCAACCGGATAGCCAGTTGGGCATGGCTCCGCAAAGGACCAGTGACAAACCAGGGTCTGGGGCATTGGCGGGAAAACCGGGCAAGAGGCGGGAAAATCGTGAGGGTGAAGGAGACAAGATGGAGGAACATGAGGGGGAAAACAACAGGGGGAACGGCCATATTGCCAACACATAAACAGCCATAACTGATAACAGTAAAAACATTGCCCGAACACCAAACAGTCACCAATAACAATAAAACATTCGTGAAAGTCCGATACTACCAAGAGCAGCCAATTTTATAGTCTCATTGAAAGTCCAATGCTACGTCTTTTATGAGAACGTAGTAAGTTGTTTGGTGCCACTGGGTTCCGTGGGATCCTCTTTGTAGGTCCACCTGGTAAAATGTTTTCTCCAAACCTCATAGCTTTCTTGATCCTCAACACTCAGGCAGTGGCTGTGGGTCCTCGGTGCCAGCAGGACATTTGCATCAAGGCCTTCATTTCCTTGGATGCTGCTGACGTGTCCAAGCCAGCCTGGGGGCGGTGACTGACTCCCCCCCAGTACAGTGAAGCCCAACCAGCAGGGGGGTCCTGGCAGGCACCCACCCAAGTCCCCCATGCTGCCATCTGCCTACCTGGCTCTTCCACCTGGTCTGCCTCTTCATATCCAACTTGCCCACCGCTGCCAGCCGAGACTCCAGGGAATCCACCAGCTCCTGGAGATCCCCCTAGTGCTGGAGGAGCTCCCCAACAGGCACCCCAGTGCCGGAGCTGCTGCCGGAGCATGCTGCCTTCTACTCCTGCCACGTGCTCCCTGCCATCGCCCTCAGCCTGTCTGGCTGCAGGAAGGGGAGAAGGAATCAGCTCTGAGATGGAATGGATGCAGCCAACAGGTGCCGTGGGGGCTTGGTGGCCCTGGCCAGCTGGGGGGATATGGTTGGGAATCCTGCCAGGAGTGGGTGGGTGGGTGTTGGGAGTGCTCCCCCAAGACCTCAGGATGGGTGGTGATGGCAGTCAGGGCACAGAGCCAATGTTGTTCCAGCACAGGGGCCCTTCAGCTGCCTCCTCCTTGACCAACCCCCCACTGGCATCCCTGCAGATCCCTCGGGGGCTGCTCCTGGCTCACCTTGTCCTTCTCACCCTGCAGGTCGCTGACCAAGCGAGGAAAACTGGCTCCAGAGTTTGTCTGGGTCTCTGATGATGCTCTGATGGCCCAGAAGGACATGGGCCAAGGGGACATGCTGTCAGTCAGGGGGTCTTGCCCTCAGGGCCAGGCTCAGAACTAGGGTGTCCCCATGCCACCTGGCTTGCGGCATCCCTCTGTGTCCCCAGAGCACTGGCAGTGTCTGCAGTGTGGAATTTCTCAACACCAGGAAGGGCTGAGTTTCATGCTGGGGGAACTCGGCTGAACCCCTCAGTTCCTGTCCTTCGGGAATGAGAGCCTTCCTGCCTGGAAGGGATGCTATAGGGTAGAGGGGGTGGTTAACTAGCAGCCTTCTCCTCCTTCCTCATCCTCCCTGCCTGAAACCACAGTGCCTGTTCTGTGGAGACAGGAACCTTCCACCTGGAAGCGTTCCTGTAGGGTAGAAGGGGTGATTTTAGCCAGCAGCTTCCTTCTGTCCTGGGAACACAGGAGCCTTCTTGCCCCAGGGAGATCCTATATGGTAGAAGGGGCAGTTAGCCAGCAGTCTACTCCTCCTTCTCCATCCTGTATCTATTTGGTCTCTCCTGCATGTGCTCAATCCAAAGCTGCAGCTTGGAGCAGATTTTGGTGCTATTGAGGCAGATGTTCTCCTGTGTGTTCTTTTTGTTAGGTGGGAAGCACAGAGAGGGTTCATTGTTTTATATCAACTGAGCTACGGCTCCCAACTGCTTGTGCCTGGGATTTCACAGAAGTCTGAAGAGAGAGGCTTGGGGACAATTCCTACTGAATTGCTTTGAGGTATGGACAAAATTGTCTGCCAACATCTATCTACAGTTTGCTTTGTCAGATGAAGTAGTGAAAGAAGGGAAGGGTTTATATAATGAAAAACACAGTTCCTGTCCTCGGGGGACGACAGCCTTCCTGCCTGGAAGGACTCCTATTGGGTAAAAGGGCGGGTTAGCCAGCAGCCTGCCCCTTCCCTGTCCTCCCTGCCCAAAAGCATGGTGCCAGTTCTGGGGGGACAGGAGCCTTGCTGCCCAGAGGCCATCCTGTAGGGTACGGGGGGTGAGCAGCCTGTAGCCTCCTCTTTCCACACGTCCCTCTCCTCATAGAATCACAGAATGGTTTGGGTTGGAAGGGACCGTAAGGCTCATCCAGTTGCAACTCCCCCGGCATGAGCAGGGACACTTTCCATAGACCAGGTTGCTCCAAGGCCCCTGCAGCAGCTGGAGCAGCAAGGGCGTGGTCCCCCCAGCTCTGGGCTGAGCTTAGCTGGGGTTGCTCCCGGCCGTGGGGGTGAGCTCAGCTCTAGTTTCCCCCTTGATTTCTGGGCTGAACTCAGCCAGGATGCCCCCTCTCTGTTTCTGGGGTGAGCTCAGCTGTGTGTCCCCCTCCTTGGAGGAGATCAGCCATGTCCTCAGCACTCACCAGTAGGGGTGTGGGACACAAAGGCAGCCCCAGGAAAATCTGCAGCCACGCAGCTCAGGCTGCCGGGAGTGCCAGAGAAGCGTGTCTGGTTCATTCAAGAGGGCTAAGTTCAAGCTCATGATTCCCAGGAATTTCAGCACGTCCCATCCATCCCCCCAGACCCTAACACCACTCCTGTGCACCATCCCAAAGAGCAATAAGCACAGAACAAGAAACTTTCCTTCCCAGTAAGGCCCGCAGCCTGCTCTTTTAAACAAATGCCCAGAGCACCTGCTGAGAACCATCTCTGTTATAACCTGGCTCTGCCCTTTAGCAAGGGATCAGCTCCCAAGGGATGCTCACCCCTAAACCCACAGATCTCCCCCTAGAACAAAATGCAGAGCACAAGGGACACCCATCCAAAGAGGAAATAAGTTAACATTCAAATGTAGCTTAATTTCTTTGCTGTAAATGAAAGGCAAGGCAGCAACCTGCACAACATATCCCTAAGGGCTCTTCTGTGATTTCCCTAAAAAGCAATGGTACCTGGAGACCAGAATGCTGAAATGCTGGGGCTAGGGGCCATCAGCTCCTTCTTGAGTGCTGTTGTTTACTGTGGCTATACTTTGGTGAAAAATAGGTTTAGAAATTATAATCACACAGTAACCCTAAGATGAGGGTTTCTTGGGGTATGAGGGGGGAAAGTCAATATTCAGAAAACTTCAGCAACTTTAATATGTTCCAGTTCTGGTGTGCTGAATTTGAAAGGGAGACTGGAGAACCCACGTTTCCCAGCCTGTGAGAAGCCTGGCCTTTGAGCCACGGCACCTCAGAGCACCTCAGAGTTGGTACTGAAGATACCAGTACCCCAAGAATGTCATTTCAGCTAAGGCATGTCATTGTCCTGGCTCAACCAGGGACCTGCTCATCAGACACCTGAGAAAACCGAGTTGACAACCAAGAGGCTTCAACTCTCAGGAGTGTCTAAGACACCTTTAAAACATTAACAAACACCAAGACCTAAAATCCATTAAAATGGCCATTAAGTGAGGCAGAGGAAAACAGCTCACACTTTCTATTTAGGAATCATAATTCCAATCTTGTACTGAATATTACCTTGCAAACTTCATAACCTCTCACTCAGAAACAAGACAGAAAGTGCAGCCTGAACCCCCAAGCTAACAGGTTTGGTTTACCTTTGGAAAGCACCTATTTCCTGCCCAGCATCTCTGCTTTATGTGATGCAATGCTACTCACCATGAGCCCTCCACTGCAAAGCAGAGGGAACATTTTCCTGCTCTGAAATAGAGAGAAAATTAAGAGTTCCTGGTACCCCAGTGGAGGGCACAAAATTAATTACATTAAGCAGTTCAGGGTTATAAAATTTGCAAGGCAACCCTAGTTTGGTTTAAGCCAAAAGCTGGGTGAAACCCAGCCAGCCGTGTCCTCTCCAGACACATCACAGCGTGACACTTCAATAACTCCATTTCAGCAAGAAGAAATTTAAATGCAGAGTAATCACAGTGATCTCACAGACAGGTGTAAAGGTGTCCAGAATTTGGAAAAGACAAGTAGGGCTGTCAAATAAGCTTTTCTATCCTGTTTATCTGCATGAGTGTGAGCAGCAGGATGAAGGAAGTTACTTTTCCCCTTTAGTTAGCAGCTTCCTCAGTTATGTTTTTCTGGAGCCAAAAGCATTGGAGCAGACTCTGAAAAGCACGGTACAGACTCCCAGCATGGTTTGCTTGTTGGTGGAGATGATGTTCATGCCCCTGGGGACAGGCAACCCAAGCCAGGTGACATGAGGCTGCTGTGCCAGCTCCCCTCTGCTTGGGACCCACACTGGGCAGACAGCAAGGAGAACAACACACAGACAGCTTTGGCTTGCCTCACCATTAGCAATTTATTAACGTGTCAGGCTTCCAGCTCTGACGGTGAACTGTGAATGCCCAACAGCACCACGGCCTGAGCAGAGGCAGCTGCTGCACTGGGGGAAGGCTGGAGCCCCGGGACCAACCACCTCAGGGCTTTCTGCTTCAGCCAGCCCTTCTCCAAAGTGGCAATGACGGTGGTGACTTCACTTCTGAGGTGCTGGGAAGGCAGGTGCCACCAGCTGGGGGACGGAACAGTAAGAAAACGGAGCAAACAACTCCTTTTCCCCACACGTCTTGGGGAGGACAGGTGCCCTTCCCCTCCCAGCACGGGCTCCAGAGCAGACAACACTCCAAAGGCCGTCAGTGGCACCCACAGTGCAGAGGCCAGCACAGCAGGGACTGTGCAGTGCCCCCCATCATGGCACTGGGCACAGGGGGGAAGCTCCCAGTCCCACACTCTCGGTACAGCCAGCCAGCCTGAGAGGATAAAGGCAGCTCCACTCTTGCAGGGTGGGAGTCTGCCCAGATGTGGAACACAGCGCAGCTTGGCAGCTTTCTCAGGATTTTCAAAACGGTCTGAAAAGGCACTTCACTCCCCATCTCGGGATGGAGAACACACCTGGGAAAAACCTTAAAAAGGGAATGTTTAGAAGAGGCTGAACAGCAAGCAGAGGCTCTGCAGCGCTGGGGCAGCAGCCCTGCCTGGCCGGGGCAGCACCGAGAGCTGCCAGGCGGCACACGCTGCCCCGGCCCCACACAGCCCCCATCCCGGGACAAGCCCGAGGCTCTGGCACCCTCAGTGGCGCAGGGTCAGGCGGACACGGCCTCCTGCCCCGCCCCGCCCCGGGGCCTGGAGTTCAGCTGCCCGGCCAGGGCGCTGTCGGGGTGCAGGCGGCAGAACCGGCCCAGCGCCCAGATGGGGAACACGTTGCGGTACGCCGTGTAACTGATGGCACACGACTTGTTGAACACCCCAGCGATGTTCTCCTGGCAGAGAAGCAGAGAGAGGAGCCGTGTGAGTGACACGGGACTGCGGGGCGTTCAGGAACCCCGTGGGAAGACTGAAGAAGTACCTGAGGCCAGTCGCCGTTGGGCAGCTGCTTATCAATCAACACTTTAATGCCCCTTTCCAGCACACTGATGTCAGGGTACCTGCAAGGCAGAAGGGAAATGTGAGCCATCTGCAATACCCCATCCACATCCTTGGGGAACTCAACCATCTCCAGGTTACACCAAGCTTGTCCCAGGCACACTGAGTGCTTTGGGAAGGGCACCAGACATTATGAATATGGCAACAGGCTGGAGACCTGTAGTTGTGATCAAAACCTTTGCTTTGCATTGGCTCCCAGTAGCCAGGCCCAAGGCCACACAACCCCAGCCTGTGCCTCCCATCCCCCTGAGCACTCGGGGCCGGGTGGGGCTGCTCCTACCTGACAGCCATGAGCCCCAGCAGGGCCCAGCAGGTGTTGTGGATCTGCGACTCCGCGCTCTGCACGTACACGCGCTGCTCGCAGGACTCGAAATCCTCTCCCCAGCCGCCGTCTGCCATCTGCTTGGAGAGCAGGAACTGGCAGGCCTGGGCCACCTCTCGGCACGCAACCCTGCAGGGATGGCACAGAGTCAAGGCAGGGCTGGGGACAGGGAGCCTTTGGACACTCTGATGGATTTTTGTAGGCCTTCCTTAGCAACTGGGGTCAAAACATCCCATTGCTTTATGTAATCAGGTGTATAAAAGACAGGGGAGGGAGGTTCTCTTTCTCTTTTCCTTCTCAGGTTAACTCAGAGATAGGTCTTGGTGTTTTGGCCTCGCTTATCTGTGTGAGCCAGGCCTGTCTGAGAGCTGTTGTCTGGGCCAGCACAGAGGGTGAAGAATTTGCTTTTCCTAAGGGAAGTTTGGTGAGATTTTTATTGTGTCAGTTATTTTACTGAGCTAATTTCTGAGTTTCGATTGTGTATATCTGCTTGGTTTTACCCTCTTTGTGTCCTTTCCCCTCTTCCCCTTTTCCCTGTTGGGATTGGTTGGGATTGTTTGGGATTCCTGTTCGTATGTACATAGTGTCTGATTGCATATAAATGTAATATATGCAAAAAATTTTTTTTTTTTTTTAAATTTTCATTTGCTACTTTTTTTTTCCTTTTGGGAGAGGGGAGAGGCTGCCCGATGAGTGGCTCAGTTTGATGGGGAGCCAAGCCAAACTTATACAGACCCCCACAGTTCTCAGCTGCAGAGAGATGCTGTGCCCGCAGCTGGGACTGTCCTGAGAGTCTGAGGGTCAGGCAGTGAGTGTCCCGGCCGTATTGCTCCCGGGAGGAGCAGTCCCTGAGGCAGGAGAGTCCCTGTGCAGCAAGGGCACCCCCCCAGCCCCACCACGGAGCCCTGGCCCAGGAGGGATGTACGGGCAGGGCACCCAGCCAGCCCCTTCTCACCCGTCACGGTACGTGTGCTGCAT
Source organism: Acropternis orthonyx (assembly GCA_035583155.1). Lineage (NCBI taxonomy): Eukaryota > Metazoa > Chordata > Aves > Passeriformes > Rhinocryptidae > Acropternis > Acropternis orthonyx. Next base: position 1,389,188 of record JAWWEU010000002.1, on the reverse strand, counting down.
GCAGGCAAAGGCCTCCAGACCGAACCAGGTGCCGTAGGTGAAACACACCCCCCAGCTCCTAGGAGGAAAGGGAGAGCAGCACTGTCAGGCCGAGCTCACAGGACAGCAGAGCCAGGCACAGAGCTGCAGCCTGCCTTCCCCTATGGCACAACCATGTCCCCACCAGTGCCTGCTCCCAGCTAACTCGGGTGGCAGTAGAACTGGGACCACCCTGGCCCCCAAGGCTTCTCGGGGCCTTGTGCAATGCACAAGGTACCTGCTCCATCTGTGCTGGAGGGAGAGTAACTGAGAGCAAAGAACAGCAGCTAGAGGAGGATCAGCCCCTACGTCCCCTTGCACAGATCCTGCCAGCCAGGAGTGCTTGCCATCATGATCCCTCTCACACTGGGGCAGCCAGAAGAAAACCGGGCACTGGGAATGCAGCTTACCCTTCCCAGGACCCGTCCGCTCGCTGCTTCTTGCGACAGAAATCCAGGCCCTTCTGCAGAGTCTCCCTGACAGGAAAGAAGCCACCCTCTTCAGAAGCAGCTCAAACTCAGCGTCTGCTTCACTGGGAGTTCCATCAGCCCCTCTGAGGCTTCAATGGGCCCCATTATTGCAAGGCACAAAAGGCAAGAGCATGCAGAGAGGCAGCCGTGTTGTTCAGGATATATGTAGGTATACATGTGGGTATATGTGCCCCAGCTGGGGCTTGTCTGCCTCATGTCACAGGCAAACACGGACCCAGCCTGCAACTGGCTGCAAGAGCAAGACAATTGCTAAGTCAAGAGGCAGGCAAACAGTCTAATGCCTTGCTCCTTGGGAGAGGCTGAGCCCCAGCTTCTTGCAGGGGGGTCTGGTTTGGGGAAGTCACCAGCATCTGAGCTGGCCACAGCAGGGGCTGCCCCGTGCCAGTGCAGAGATCCAGGCAGGGCCCCTAACAGGGCACAGCGGGGGCTGTGCCAAGAGGCCATGCCAGGCAGGTTCAAACAGTGCAGCCTGTGTCCTGCCCTGCCTGGGGGAGTGCCTGAGCATGTCAGTGCCTCACCTGATCTCGGGGGCTCGGTGCTCAGGGAACTCGCCCTGGAAGTGTCTCAGTGCCTGCATGACAGCCGATGTGCACTCCACGTACGTGTAGTCGATCATGATGTCACCTGCCAGCAGGTGAAGGGTGTCAGTGCCACAGCCCCTCTGTGGGGCAGCCCCTCTGTGGGGCAGCCTCTGGGCCAGCCGCTGCCAGCCTCTGCTTTGGACCCAGGGCACCCTGATCCCACAGCAGACACCCACTGGGCATGGGGGAGGTCGGGTCACTTTGCCCCTTCTCAGTGGGCAGGACAACCAGCCCCAACAGCTCCCCTTACCAAACACCTCTGAAGGGTTCAGCAGCTCCAGTAAGTGGCCTCCTCGCTTGGTTTCATATGTGGCAAAGCCTCCATCTGAGTTCCTCATGCTCAGCAACTGCCCAGACAAGCAGAGAAGGGCTGGGACTAGCTCACAGGCAGTACCACCCCAGTCTGGCCCCGAGCCAGGTGTGAGGACACAGTCAGACCCACAGGTCTATGGGACTGGCAGACAACCCAGGCCCCAGCCACAGTGACAGGCAGGCCCAATCTGGGCCATCACACCCCATTATGTTACATAGGCAGCTCTGTATTACATCAAAGAGGAGAGCGTTGCCACAGCAGGCCCCAGATCCAACCAGTGTTGCCACACCTAATCAGCTCTAATACGGGATCTATCAACCCCTCAGGCCTTGAACTCTCTCACAGGTTTACCTGCCTGCATGTCCCTTGGCCCTGGTTTTTACAGCCCTTACCACATTCACAGCATCAAAGAGGCGCTCAGGGGGCACAAGCTTGGCTATGAAGGGACACTTCTCCTGCAGCAGCATCACTGCCTTCAGCCCCTCTGCTGTGCAGTCTGCCACGATCCAGCCACAGTCCCGCGTGCTGAAGGGGAAGCCACCCTGGGAAGGGATCAGGTGGGCTCAGCACTTTCCCCTGACCTTGTCGGGGGGGGCAGGTGCTGCCCCTCATTCCTATCCCCTCTGCCCAAATTCCTTCCCCGGCCACAAGTCCTTCAGAGACCAGTCCCAGACACCATACCTTGTTCATATGGCGATAATACTTCTGGTAGTCAGGTGGGTTCTCTGGGATCTGCAGGAGGCAAGAAACAAGTGAGGAGGTGCCTGGCTGCAGGACCATGGGCTGAAACCACTGCAGGTGCAGATCCATGTGGGACTGCACAGCACCTGTCCTTCACTGAGGGAAGCACACAGGGAAGAGGTCAGCCCTGGAGCAGAGAGTGCTGAAGAGAAATCACCTTTTGTTTGGCCTGGCTTCAGCCAAGTGTTGCTAAAGTCCCCCCTTTGGAAGATTTCCTTCCAGGGAACCACCTGCTTTGAATGCTCCCACTGGAAGCACCATGAACAAGACTGTGACTGCACCTGCATCAAGCTGCTGGTGCCAGTGACCCTCACCTTGAGCCACTGGCCTGGCAAGCAGAAGCTGAGTTCAGCTTAGCTAGCCAAGGCGTCTGGGTTTCCCAGAAGGGTGCCTCTAATGTGTTAGTACCAGACAGGATGAACAGCAAAGAAGACTCAGCTTTAAATTTTCCAACCTCTCTAAGCTCAGGTAGCCAACCCAGACATCGCTGGGCCTGGCCAACTTCCTTTCTAAGCTGCAAAGATGGTTCCCTGAAAACAGGGAGCAGAAAACAGGAGGTTGTCCCTAAGACTTTGCTAGTCCAGCCCTTCAGCTCTTCAGAAGGCAACAGAAGCATCCAACAGGGTTCTGAGCAGCAGCCAAGCCTGCACAGCCAGTATGTGAGACACCAGCGAAGGGCTCTGCTCACCTGGGTGAACCGGAGGAATTCATGGGCATTCTGGAGGCAGGATATGAATTCAGGCATCTCCTGGGCTTCTGCCTAGAAACAGAGGTGCACAGCCAGCAGTCAGCAAGCAGCTGTGGCCACCAAACATGCTCTGAGCAGGCGTGTGCTTGCCTGGCTCAGTCACAGGATGCCAGGCCAGACCTGGCACAGCAGAGCTCCAAGGGCGTGCACCACAGCAGGAGCTCTGGTGGTTGGGGACATGTGAGAGGAGAACACTTTCCCAAGGCAGCAGGTAGCACTGAGGGGTGCATTACCTCCAAGAAGGCTTGGATGGCAAAGGCAGTATCCCAGAGCTGGGACCCATTTGTGCCCTGTAAGAGAGAAAGTGGATAGTGAGAGGCAGGTGCTGGCCAAGCAGCCTGACCCAGTTACGGGTCTGTGGGACAGCACATCCCGCTCACATCACCCACACTAGCTCCTTCCACCCTGTGTCTCAGTGTTATGTCACCCAGCATCACAGCTGATGTGCTGGCACAGCAGGGACAGACGCAGCAAGTCATGGGACAGCAAGGGAACAGGAAATGTGACAGCTGCTTCAGCCTGCTCTGTGCACAGCCAAGGCAGGAAAGCTGGCCAGCCCTAAGGAGCAGCATTACACAACAGCTCTGAGAAAAGCAAAGTTCAGGCCACATGAAGGATCAAGGGCCTGGCTTTCTCTTTCCCTTCTCTCAGGACCCTTAGGGATGAAGGGAATGGAGGCCTAGATCTGGCCCCTAAGCTCACAACCACAGGGAGGCAAACTAGTAGGACAGGCACTATTTCCTCCTGGCACAGCCAGTGGAAATGGCAGTGAGACTTCCGAAGGCCACCAGGCACCAGAGGTAACATGCCAGGAGCTCAGGCTCGGGATGAACACACTATCCCATTAGTCCAGGGGCTGCCCCAGCACGGCAGGGTCCCTTCAGTCACAGGTGAACTCCTACAGCACCTCACCTGCATCTTCATGCCGTCGAGGCCCAACCTGTGGGAGGAGAGAGCACAGTGCTGCAGCACAGGCACAATGGGAGCACCAGGAAGCAGGTCAGGAGCCCTGGTGTGCTTAATCCACAGGGATCAGAGCGCTGTGCTGTGCCAGGTGGGTCGCACTCAGCCCTTACCAGAGATAGTCAGGGATCCTGGAAACATGCTCCTGAAAAGCTGGGGAGTCCTTCCCATCCACGAACCAGCGAACCAGCATGTTGATCGTCTTAGAAATCTGCCAAAAGGGGCACTGTCACTGCTCTGGATAGAGCTTCTTCCAGCTCCAGAGACATATATCCCTCCCACTCAGCACAAAGCCATCCAGAGGCTGTCCAGGCCTTAATTCCAATGGCTCCATCCGTGGCATCACCCAGCATGGCTGAGTTAGTGGGATGAGGTGCCATAAGCTTCCCCTCAGATCATTTCCCTGGACCTCAAGGAGAGGTGCCCCTCACCAGGGCCACAGCTGTTCCCATGCCCTCTGCATGTTCTGTGCCTTGTTAGCCTTAAGCTCTTGAGCATCAGCAGTTGAGCAAGATCTGGTGATTATAGTTACATGCCACAAATGCAGAGCTCTGGAGGTGGGGGGCACGAGCTGGTCCCTGAAAGAACAAAGGGCAAGCCATTTAAAGGATTAACAGCAAATGTCCTACCGGCCCGATGCTGATGCACTTGGTGAATCTATCGTCAGCTTGGATGTGGTCGTACAGCTCTGCGATGGCTCGCTGCCGCAGGTGAGTGCTGTGGTGGGCTTCATACATGTTCATGATGGCTACAGGAGGGGACATGCAGTGAAAAAAAGCCCCACTCCATGCAGCAAGATTCAGCTGCTGTGGCAGGCTGCAGCCCGGCTCACACCGTGAGCAGTCCAGGAAAGCACAGGGACTGCTCTGTCCCAGAGCAGCCCAGGGGCCCAGGCACGAGGCCCTGCTGCTCTCAGGGAGGGAGAGGCCCATGGATCACATAATCCACGTCTCCATCCCAGCTCCAGGGCACACACTAGCAGCTGGCAGCAGACCCTGAGCAAGGCAGGTGCCTTTCCAGCAGCAGCACAGAGAGGGGCAGGGGCCAGGCTCCGCCGCGCTCACCATAGGCAGCGCCCAGCAGCCAGCTGTGTGGGGTGTACACATCACAGGGTGCCACGTTGTTCCTCTGCGCCGCCCAGTCTATGCTGGCGTAGTCCTGCACGTACAGCTCCTGCCACGAGACACCAAAGGGCAACATCAGCCTGGCAGGAGTGGGGCAAGCACCCCGAGGCACTCACTGCTGGGAGCTGGCTCTGCTGTCCGACAGAGGGACCGCACAGGGATGAGAGCTGCCACTTGGCAAGCCAGAAGCTGGCCCATGAGGACAGGCACGGAGCCACATCAACATGAGCAGCAGGATCAGCTCCTTCCTTACCTGCCGCAAGCTCCGTATGAGCTCGTCCTCTTCTGCTGACAAACGCTTGGCATAACAGTAGCTCATGGGAAGGTAAACCTGGCGGCAGTGACACCAGAGCCGGGACGGGTGGGCTGGGAACCACGTGGGGAGCAGCCTGATTGCAACAGAGAAGGTGCTGCTGTGAGAACAAGGAGGGCCTAGGGCAACACGGACAGCTGGTGTGCAGAATGCACAGAGCAGGGCACGCCTTTCGCTGTCCTCTGCATCAGGGGATACAAACACAGCCTGGCTCTGCTCAGATCCCCCCCCAGCAGGGATGTTCCCTCCACACCAGGGCCTGCAGACACTGCTCCTGGCCCAGCTGACACAGACCTTGAGCTCAGAGAAGAGGGAGGGAAGAAGCCAGTGCAGCCACATGTGGCTTAGAAGGCAGAGGCCCAGACTGACAGTTACCGGCACATTTGATGACAAAGCACCAGCATCCCTTGGTCCTGTGCAGGCCCTGATTTCCCCCAGGGCTAATGCCATACACTTTCGCTCTTAGACATCCAGCAGCCCTCTGAGTAACCAGAGAGAGTACAAGTGAGGGTTAGAGCTGGCAGCCTTACATGGGGCTGTCCCCCCCCTGCTAGGGCCCAGTACTGGCTGGCCAGAAGGTACTGGTGACAGGCAGGGAGCACACAGCTGTACCAGAGACACTGTGGGTAATGCTAACAGGGCTGAGCTCTGGCACCTCCCTTGGGTGCAGTGTTCAGTGCCATCCACCCACAGGCTGGCCTGCTGCTGGCTCCCAGCTCACAAGCAGCCTGAGCACCTCCGGTTCCAGACCACAGCTGGAGTTATCCCAGCACACACCAGTGCCTGGGACAGTTCTGGGTCGAGGCTGGTGTCAGGACTGACAACACATCCTCTCTGCACAGTGAGGGGGACACATACCACATCTCTGGGAGAAGCGTGTTCATTCCCTCCCAGCTGTAAACATTCAAGACAGCCAGCCAGAACTTGCCCCAGGATGGGATTCCCACAGCACCTCCTGCAGAGAACATACCAGCTTTCAGGGTCAATGCTGCCATGCCAGCTCCCTCCTTTCTTCCCCATCACAGGGCCCACTCCTCCCCAGATTTAGCAGCACACTGCTTAGGCTGGGAGACATGATCCAAAACAGGGCAAGCAGGCAATGGTACAAAAATGCAACACAGCTTCTCATCATTAATTGAAAATACCGGTGCTATCAAGACCAAGAAAGAGCAACAATTCTTCCACTGCCTGGCAGCCCCCCATGTGTGTTCCATGCAGCCCCCCGTGTTCCATGCAGCCCTCAGGTCCAGCCAGAGCTCTCTCACCAGTGTACCAGCCCCACGGCTGACCTTTGCTGTGCAGGTTGACACGGGCCCGCACGACGTCAGGGTCATCCGGTCCGAGTCCCAGGATCCTCAGGGCTATGTAGTTGAGTGCTGTGCCAAACACTGTTGATTTGTCTTCCACGTGCCTGTCAGGCACATACACAGAGACATCACAGCCATTAGCCAGCTGCTGGCATTGTCCAGAGATAACTCACTGCACAGGACTGTTTTTGTTGGGGTGACTGTGGAAAAGGGGCACCCGACTAACCCAAGAAGAAACATTGCTCTGCACTAGCCAGTCACATACGATGCTCTGGGATACAGTGACACAGAGGAGATGTGGCCAGACTTGATGCTCTCTGTGACAAAGTTTGTACCCGGAGTGCTGCACAAGTCCAACCACCCTGAGCTACCACCGGTATCTAGTCCCCCTCCCCGAGCCTGGGCAGATCTGACAGGGGCTCCAAGCGTTGGACCTTGGAGGTGCCATCACTCAGAGAAGCATCTTCGCTACTCACAAGCCCCAGCCTCCGTCCGGGAGCTGCACAGAGCGCAGGTAGCGGATCATCTCCTTCCGGAATCCCTCCGGCAGCTGGATTTTGGCTGTGTGGCAGGTGATGAGGAGACCTGCAGGGCCGACACGGGCCAGCGGTGAGCAGAGCCGCGCCCCACACGCCCACCCCGCGGGCGGAGGCGCCCCGGGCCTACCTGGCAGCAGGAACAGCGGCCCGCCGTAGTCTCCGGCCCAGTGCCCATCCTCGGCCTGCAGCGCCGCGTAGAAGCGCATCCCGCTGCGGGCCGCCTCCCGCGCCGAGCCGGCCGGCCGCGCCCGCACCGGGCCGGGCTGCGTGTCCAGCCCGAGGCTGTGCCGCTCCAGCGCCGTCTGCGCGCGGGGCCCGCCGGCACCGGCACCGGCACCGGCACCGGCACCGGCACCGGCACCGGCACCGGCACCGGCACCGCCATCGCCCAGGTAGTGCCAGCGCTGCCGCCCGCCCTCGCAGCGCAGCCGCCAGCCCGGCAGCTCCGTGGCGGCCGCCGAGGGCCGAGGGCCGCCCCGCCGCCGGGCCGGGCTGCGGGACAGCAAGGGGGGCTGAGGGGCGGGCCCACCGCGGGGGAGTAAACAGACACCCCATCCCATCCCACCCCACCGCGGGGGAGTAAACAGACACCCCATCCCATCCCACCCCACCGCGGGGGAGTAAACAGACACCCCATCCCATCCCACCCCACCGCGGGGGAGTAAACAGACACCCCATCCCAT
>JAWWEU010000002.1:1371057-1381155 GCA_035583155.1 Acropternis orthonyx | reverse complement strand
CAACCCCCACAGTGACTGCCCCACCTCCGTGTGCCCCCAAAACCCGGGCGTGTGCTTCCCATCGTTAATGGGAATAACAGACCCGGGTGCCCAGCGATGCCGGAAAGGCCGGTGTAACAGCAGCTGCTGAGAGTCTTTTGGATCTTTCAGCAGCAAAGGTATTTATTGCCAGCGCTGGACAAACTAGCTCCACTCAAAAGGTGCAAAACGAGTCATTCATACACTTCAGGTATAGTTTCATCATCTAACACACATATCCATAACTAGGAGGAGTCCAGGTGGAGCTTGGGCGGAGCTTTCAAGAGTCTTCTTTTGGCTCAACTTTTAGGTGGTCTTCTCCTCTTACTTTGTCCCCTGATAGTCACTTTTTATACTCTTCATCAGCTTGACCTGACCCAGATTCTTCACGCTTACAAAGTCCTGGCTCTGGGCCTCCTATACTTATTTTAAACATCAAAATCTGCTAGATTTATGGCCTTAAATTCTATTGTGTTTTACTCCTACCATTCTTTCTATAATGAACAGACTCTGGTCTACTAAGCAGGACAGAACAGGGCGTTGGACAGAATAACAAGCTAAAACAAAGTATCAGACAATTTTCTCCCCTCGCCCAGCAAAGCAAGGTACTTTTACTAATTCAGTTAACTCACTGTGTGCTGGAAGTGCTGGGGGGCAATTTGCTGTATGTGGAGGGGTGGGAATTCAGTGTGGATTTGTTAAAAAGAGTCATAAAATTTCCTTCAGGTGCCTTTCAGAGTGCCCTGGCTTCCCTCCTGCTGCAGAAGTGACACCAGACCAAGCTTAGCTGGTGGCAAAGCCCCTCCAATGTCTGTGCACTGCCTGACACAGCTGCCCTCGGGGACCTCAGGGATCCCAGGGATGAAAGAGCTACTCCCAAATGTGACCCCCCATCCGCAACCAGGACACAAACATGCTTATCTCTCAATTCTTTTAGGATATAATAGTATATAATGCACACTGCAATAGCGCTTCACTCATGTCCACCATAACCTCAGGGATTATTTGGAAAGGATACAATAATTTTATTTGTGAATCAAAGCATTAATTTGGTATTTATTTTTTAAACTAGGCTTAAGTCACACACAGGTTCAGCCCTGGCTGTGTTCAGTAACAGCAGAACGTTGCTTGAATGGTGCTGGAGTTCTCCTGGGGGGAGGGGCATGGATGCGGATTACATCTTTGATTCGAGTCTCATCCCACTGATCCTCACTAGGGAGAGCTGTGCTGCTTCTCTTTGCACAGTTTGTCCAAACAGAAGGAACTCTCGAAGTTCAGGGATAAGGGTGTTGTATTTGGGGTTTAACAGCCTGTTGTTTATTTTTGGTTTGAGAAACAAAAAACTGCCCTAACGAATCTGCCTGAGATGAGGCTTCAGGTAAGCACCTCCACTTCAGATAATTTATGGTAACATTTGCCTAAAGGCAGTGGTGGAAGAAGAACCTCTTGGGTTTCATTTTTCTGCCTCTGTACCACCCGCCTGCCTTAGAAACTTTTAATAATTCCCAGACTGCTGTTACCTGGGCATTACTTTATACAGGTTTTCCTCTGTCTGTCCCTCAGCTGAATTCAGCCGGGAGCTTCAGGAACTGGCTCCCCTCTGGCTGCCGTGGGTTCGGACATGGACTGGAGCCCATGGATGGAGCCGGGAAATCTGCCCCCTGTGTGCTGGGCCTGCAGCTTCTCCACCCTCCCACCCGCATTCCTCTGCTCTCGTTGCTTTCCCCCTCCCGGCTCAGTGACTGCTGGCCTTTGTCCCGTGGTCTGGCAGAGCCTGGCGCCGCACACCCCACAGAGACAAAAGAATTAGGCCGGTTTGTCTCCCCGAGCCTGGTATGAAGGGCACTCATTGTGTTTTACAGCAGAGAGGGAGACGGGCAGAGGGCTGAAGTGTTTTGCTCAGCCTTGGGCGCTGTAAAAATCCCCCTTGTTTCTTTGAACACATCAGCCCAAAGCTCTGGCAAGGAAGCACTGACACTGGGGAAAGGAGCCCCAAGGTTACACTCTCCTGCTCAACGATCAGGACGTGAATTTTCAAATAACAGAAGCGGCTCTTGGGGCAGCACTGAAAGCACAGCCAGCCCATAGCCCCCCTCACCCCTGCCCAGACCTCCACAGGCTGGGTCAGGGACCACCCAGGCCAGGAAAGCAGTGTCTGCCAGGATAGAAGCCTGGGCAAGGATCAGGGAAATCGCTTGGAGCTTCTCATTAGCAGAGGCAGGAGAAGGTCTTACAGTTTCTGGTGTTCACACCTGATCCTGCTGCTCCTTCCCACCCTATCAGCAGATTATTCCAGATCGTCACCTCTAAAATACAGATGCCACAGTGATTTGGGGTGACATGGACGGTAAGAATCATCAGGGAAAAGTATTCCAAGACTGTTCAAAGTTTTGATCTGCCAAATGCTCATTTTTCTGTTCTATTTCAATAAAAGGCCACCTTACAGAATGACAACAGAAAATGGTCTAAGGAAGCTGAGCTAGGACCTCATCTCTGACTAGAAATGATGTGCTTTAATGCATTTCTTGGCTGAGCTAAGAGATCTACCAGATCAAATTGCCATCAGCAGAGAAGAATACTGTCTCTTTCCTGCTGACAGAGAGCCCCATTTATAGCCAGCTCTTACAGGAATGCAAATATCCTTGGGAAAAAAATCAAATAGTGCAAGGTCATTGACAAACTATCTCTGCACTAGAAACACCTCTGCTGAAAAGCATTCCCTGCCAGCCCAGAGCACAGGTAACTGGTGTAGTTTGCAACGCCATAAATGCAAGAATTTCAGTGATCAGGTAAATATTTGGAGTCAACATACTCAAACTTAATGCCAGGGAAATTATTTTTCCCCAAACCAGTGTTTGAACCTGTTACAAAATCCTTCATGAGCTGAGATAAGGAAATCATCCATGTGGATGGGTTTCTTTCACACCAGTATGTGAAATAGTTCCCTTATTCCTGGGAAGCAGTGTGGCTTTGCAATGAAACACGCTGGAACTTGCTTTCTTCTGTGTTTATTAACCATTTGCTTGTCCCGTGCCACTGGGAGCAGTTTGGGTGAAAGATGCTGCTTGCTGCTCTTGCTGTTTGTCACCCACATCCCCCTTCCCTGCCGGGCTGCCTTCCAGCTCCCATGTCCATCGGGTCTGTGCATGAGCCTGCAAGGGGGTCTCAGGGGGAAAAGAAACTCCCAGCTCTTGGGTTCAGACAAAGGAGCATTTAGTGCTGGTTACTGGTGGCTGCTGGGGCCGGCAGGGGACCTGGGAGCGATGCCACCCGCGTGGCTGTGACACGGACCGCAGGTACGTGCAGGCAGGAGACTCCTGGTCCCCCCAGGTCGGAGGGATCGTGTCGCACTCACTGGCCGGCTGAGAGCCCAGCTTTTTGTCAGGGTAGGGCAGGCACTGCCCGGCCCCGGCACTGCTCCCTGGGGCATCAGGGAGGAGCTGCTGCCGCCGCCAGCCTTGTCCTTCAAGCACCGAGAGCCCGGCACAGCCGTGTCTGCCCCGCCACGGCACGGGGAGGGAGCAGACAAGGCACGGCCGGGCTGTCTCAGGGACAGGGCGCCACAGCCGTGCGGGCAACTCCTCTGCCCCGAGGGTGCTGCAGCCCTGACCACGGCACACAGGGACGCGCCTGACCCCCCGGCTCGGACATCCCTGGACCGCACCACCCCAGCTCGGACATCCCCGGCTCGGACACCCGTGGGTCGGACATTCGCGGCTCGGACACTCCCACGCGAACACCCCCGGTTCGGACACTCCCACTTGGACACTCCCACTCGGACACCCGCGGCTTGGACATCGGCAGATCGCCCATCCCCAGCTCGGACGTCCTCGGTTCCACCACCCAGGGCTCGGACACTCCCACTCGGACACTCCCGCAAGGACACCCGCGGCTTGACATCCCCGGCTCCATCACCCGGGGCTCGGACACTGCCGCTCGGACCCCCGGGGCTCGGACACTGCCGCTCGGACCCCCGGGGCTCGGACACTGCCGCTCGGACCCCCACTCGGTGAGAGGGGCCGGGGATGCCGCACGGGGGCTGCGGAGCCGCGGGGAGCTGGAGCCCTGCCCAGCCTTTGCGGGCGGGATGCGGGCAGGGCAGGGACACGCAGAGGGCTCTGAGGATGCTGCACCGAGTGCTTCGGGAACATTTCCTGCCCGACTGGAATTGGCCTCTCTGTTCGGACACCGGGGAATGAGGCTGCCTTGTTCTCTGCCGCCTTGGCGTGCAGAAACAGTAGTCAGGTCACAGGACAGGAAACATTTTGCCTGTGGGGTGTGAACGAAGAGAGTGCTGTTTGTTTTTTCTTTCTTCGCCTTTTGAGAAGGTGGTTTTCCATCTCTCCGTATTTTATTGGAGTCTCTTTGGTTTGTCTGTTTGTGGGATCTGCAGGAAATACTGCAGTCCCAATGATTCTCATTCCCAAGAGGGTCTCAGGATCAAGTGAGGGAGAAGGGAGGTTAGAGAGGTGCTTATTTCGTCCCGCTGGCACTCACCAGCACTGGTTCCTGCCTGGTTGCCCTGACTGCTCAGCTGCAGACAGGCCTGCAGACAAAGGCACAGGCGAGGGTGGCTGTGACAGAGGGGACAAGCAAAACCTTTCCGAAGCTCCGTGAGCAGAAACGAACCCCTGCCTGTCCCTCTCTGCATGTTGCGGCTCTGCAGTCCTCAAGAGCCCCTGGAAGCAGAGTCACAGTCTCTTGAGACCTTTCCCCCTGGCTGCTGCCAGTCCTTCCCAACAGAATGCTTTGAGCATGGGGTCTGGTTTTGCTGATCCAGGGGGGAACCCCCAGGGTGGCTGTGGTTCCAAAGTGAAAGGAACTGCTGGAGCTTGCCCAGGCTGATGTCCTCATCATCCCCTCTGCCCTCAGGGCCGTGCCATGACCATGTCTGAGCTGGAGAAGGGCATGCTCGCCATCATCGACACCTTCCACCAGTACTCCGGGAAGGAGGGAGACAAGCACAAGCTGAAGAAATCAGAACTGAAGGAGCTCATTAACAACGAGCTGACCCATTTCCTCAGTGTAAGTATTGCCCTCCTCACAGCACACCTGGCTGGGCTCAGCTGGCACTGAGCAGCCACCACACTTCACTAACTCTGTCCCCCATGGGAAGCAAGTGGAGGGGAAGGGGGTTATTCCCACAGCAGGGCATTAAATCCTTTGCTCCAGCTCTGCAGAGCAGCAGGACGAGGGCAACAGCATGGCAGGCTTGGGGGTGGGTTGGATTCTGGGGAAATTTCCTTTCCTGGGATGTGGGAACAGCCTCGCCCCAAGATGTCCCTTCCCAGCAGCACAGATGTGGCTGCAATTCCCAGAAGCAACGGGCAGTGCCCCGACACAGACTGGAAGCAGCCACAGGCTCTTTGGGATGAATCTGAACAGACACTGAGCCATGAGAGCACCCAAGAAGTGGGGACATATTACTGACTGGGGATGTGTTACTGTCTGGGCTTTGCTCTGGTCCTCCCCAGCTTTGGCTGCCTGTTTCTATCCCTTCAGGAGATCAAAGACCAGGAGACTGTGGACAAAGTCATGGAGGCGCTGGACAGCGATGGGGACGCAGAGTGCGACTTCCAGGAGTTTGTTGCGTTCATTGCCACGGTCACCGCCGCCTGCCATGAGTTCTTCGAGCACGAGTGAGCCGGGGGGAAGCAGGCGAGCCCCTTCTGCTCATGCTGGAGAGATGCAAGGCAGCATCCCTCCTCTGGAAGAAGGACTGGGTGGGATTACAGGCTCCTCGGAGTTCAGCTTGTGCTAGGCTTCTGCAGCTTATTAAATTCTGTGGCTTTGGGAAACAGAGAAGCACCTGCCCGGCTCAGGAAAGCCTATTGGCCCACCGGGCTGGGTGCAGTGAGTGAGTGCCTTGTGCCGGGCTCCTTCCCTGCTGTTGTAAGCCAGGAATGTGCACAGGGCTGGAAGCAGGCAGGCACTGTGATCCAAGCTTGCTTGCAAAGGAAGAAGGGAAATTTAAGGGCTGGAGGAGGTGGTGATGCAGAGAGGCTGGTTATGGAAGGCTGAATGGCAAAGGTCCCAGCAATTCCTGTGGGCTCTGTGCATGGCATTAACCCAGGAAGCCCAGCTCAGCAGAGCCACCCACTTCTTGGCAAATTGAGACACCCTTGGCTTGCAAGGCAGAGCATAACCATCTAAAAGCATAACCATCTAACAGCCCAGGCTTTTCTCTTGTTGATCAATCCTCCTGCTTTTAGCAGCCTGCAAAACTGGAAGCAACAGCATGTGAGGGTCCTGGGCTGGGGTCAGCTCCTGGGCTGGGGATGTGCCTTGGTGAGGTGTCCAGGCTCAGTCAGGAGGGACAGCGTGACCACAGCCTCTCGAGCGTGTGGAAATGGCGACAATAAAATGTTGGTTTGGTCTCTGGTGAAAAATGCGTCCTTTTGTGCCAGGCTGCCCTGCTCTGTCAGAGGGGGAGGCTGGAGGATGCAGCCTGGAGCACTGCTACTGCTCATGGACTTGGCTTTCTTGTTGGGCATCGACCCTCCATCTCCTCCCTGCTGTCACCGTGGCTGGCCAAACAGCTCAGGGTTGTCACCGCTCCCGTGTCCCACCTGGCTGTCTGCACTGGCAGGTGCACCTGCAAGGACAGAGGGAGCACAAGGCACCTTCGCAGGAGTCATCCAGGGGCTTGCAGTGCTGAGCCCTTGCACAACCTAAACTAAACCTAGGAAATCCTCCTCAGAGTCTCTGCTCCTGCCTTTTCCAGCCTGCAGCTCAGCAGCACCTGTGAGCTGGGCATTACTGGCTGGTACCATCAACACTGACAGTCTCATGCCAGAGATGCTCACGGATGTTACTGTTTGTACCTCGTTCCCCATTTGATGACTTTGTGCACAAAATGACATGTGTTTGGACAGGGACCATCTCGCTGTTCTTACCTGTGCAAAGGGACACTCAGGCAGAGCCAGGCATGCAAGAGAAAGCATCTTATACTTCACCCAGCACAAAAAGCCATTTTGCCCATCCCAGGGCAGTGCTCACTGACTGAGAACAGTTCAGCTGTCCTATAGACCTGAGGGCAGTGTGTGAGGGCCACAAACGGGGACACTGTCTGTCCCCATGCTCCCAAGATTAGGCAGGGTACACAGGGCTCTCCTGACCCTCTCTCCTGACCCCAGGGGTGTGATGCTTCCATATAAGGAACCCCAAATCTCACCTGCCCTCTGCCCCACTGCACCAGCACTGCTCACACCGTGAGGAATCCTCCCCAAGCTCAGCTGCCCCGCACAGCCCTGCAGCAGCAGCCCCAGCGAGCTGTAACATGCAGCTCAAGTGCTGGCAGAGCTGGTGAGGCACGGAGCAGGCTGGCCCGTCCCTGGGCAGGAGTGACACAGCAGGACTGTGTCAGGCAGTAAGGCTGATCCTGACTCAGTGCTGGGAATTCACGGAGGCTTCATCTGGCAAAGAAGGCAGAGCTGGTGCCTCTTGTCAGAGAAGGAGAGAGCACATCTTCCTTGTGAGCTGAGCACGCTGCCTGCCAGCACTGCAATATGCAGGGCTCAGGGTGCTGAGCCCCTGGCACGGCTCCTGGGTCAGCAAAACTGGGATTCTTGGAACAGCCTGCGTGGTCACAGGCCCCCCAGACAACACCTGAGACAAACCTCCTGTCAGTGCAAATGGTTCCTGTAGGTGCCTCACCTCTCTTGCTTTTTCAAACAGAAACTTCTGCCTTCATTTAAGAGACTAGAAGTTAATTTATCTCCGTGAACAAGCATCCTTCTTTAAATCTGTTGTCATCATGCACCTCCACAGTGTAGAGTAGAGTGAGATGAGTTCAGTCTGAGTGGGAGAGACTGGACGAGATATAAGTTTTGTCAAGTCTCTAAAGGAGGGAAGTGATGCCTAAGGATTTTAGTGCATTTTGTAGATTTTTAGAATTATATAGGTTGAATGATTTTCCTGGATTGCTCATTTTAGGTGGTGTTTGGAGATCATTGGGCACTCTCTCACACATTCCTGAGCTTTGCCAAGGACACTGTTTTGAAGCAGGGCCTGCAAGAACAGCTTGAAGACAAAACAGAAGAGAAGGCCCAGAGCCCTTGGAAAAAGGCTCCAAGGGGCAGCTCTGAGCTTTCTGAGGGTGGGCACCAGGGGAAATGGGTACTGTGGGTTGGTTTTAGATATCATATATGCCCATTATTGGAAGTTATAAAACTAACATCACTGAACCACACGTGCTCGCACTTCTGCTGTGCACCGGGAAGCTCCCAAATAAAGGTACTTCTCTATCTCCACTAATGTTGTTTCAAGCCTTTTCCCAGGAATTCAGGCATCACTTTGGTCAGGAACGCCTGCAAGTCTGTGTTAAAAAACACAGATGACACAAAAACCCCTCTGCCAGACCCCATTCCCAGGATGCAGCCCCCTGTAAGCACAGAGCTTACACACCCTGCTGACCTGGGTGCTGCTCCCCACAGAGTGTTTGCACCAAACCTCAGGCAAGGGGCAGAACACCAGCTGGAAACGATGTGCTGGTGATGCCAAAGGGTTTGAACGTGTCTTTTGTACCATTTTTATAGGGCTGTGTAAGGTGAATGAGTTTTCCTACGCTTCTCACATTTTAGGTGGTATTTAGCAGTCCCTGAGCACTTTCACACAGGGTTACCAAGGACATGCTGCTTTGAAGGACACCTGCAAGGACTCCCAACTGAGACAATGAGACAGCCTGTAGCCTAAATGAGAGGGGTCAGCTCAGAGCACTGGGAGGGGCTCTGAGGAGTCCTGAGGGTGGGCACCAGGAGAAACTGGCACCACAGGTTGGCTGTAGATATCACGTATGTTAAGGACTGGAAGTTATAAAAGAGCTGTAACGTACTTTTAGTGTGCATCTTCAGGAGCTCCTAATAAAAGGACTGCTTTATCTGTCTCCACTCATGTTCTGAAAGCCTTTTGCAGGGTATTTCGGCATTGCTTGGGTAAGAATGAAACCAGACACTGCAGGGGTGTGGAACAGCTGCTTTAGGGGTCTTTGCAGCCTTTGCTGCTGCCACGGCAGGGGGGCCAGCCTGGCCCTGTCACCTCCGTCCTGCTGTTCTGCTCCTGCTTCCCCTTCCCAGGCAGTGCTTTGGCTCTGGCCCTCTCTTTGCCCTGGGTTCGGCTTTGGATCTCTCTGGGGCCCGGCTGGAGCCTTTTACCGTGTTTGCCCAAGGTACAGATTCTGGGGTCTGTGCAAACCAAGCAGGGGCATGTCTGGGCTGATGTCACACAGGTCTGGTGCTGCTGGCACCGTGGGGGTGACATCATACAGGTCTGGTCCCCAATGGCACCATGGGGGTGACATCACAAAGGCTCAGCTCCACCAGCACCATGGGGGTGATGTCATACAGCTCTGGTCCCGCTGGCAGCACGGTGGTGACATCATACAGGCCTGGCCCTGCTTGCACCATGGCGGTGACGTCATATGGGCTCGGCCTCACCAGCACCACAGCAGTGACGTCACACAGGCCCAGCCCAGCCCCCCGCCCTGAAGTTTCACAGAAAAAGCTCTTTAAGGCACTGCAGTGTCCCAAACACGTGTGCCAACTGTGCTAAGCCAGGGGTTTGATCTAACAGGCCTAGACTGCAACATTCATCAAGTCAGATTGGCACAAGCTGTTTTGAAATGTTTAATGAGCTTTTTTTTTTTTTGTTTCAAGATTTAACTTTACAAGGCAACTCATCTCACTGTCATCAGGATCTCTCAATACAAAAGTCTTACTATGTTTTATTTGCTAAAAAACTACGTCATGGAGATGGGGGCTGGGGAGTTCCCTCCTTCTGCCAGCTGTTTCTGCAGGAGGGCTCTCCCACAGCCCGCTGATGGAGGCTGCTGTACTCAAAGAATAAGTTACACAAGTTCTGTACATAATTACAGTCAGGAGTATGCAGCTGTTATAATACACCACAGGTAAACACCATCAGGGCAGGTAACTACTATATAGGAAAGCTTTTTCTTGCAGGTTTCAGAGTTTATTTAACCATGAGTAAATCTGATAGATCAGGGGACTGACATCCATCTTTCTTAGGCACTGACCCAGGCAGAATCGCCTTGCAGAAAAAGCTGGCCCTTCTGCCAAACTTGTG
>JAWWEU010000002.1:1301739-1370787 GCA_035583155.1 Acropternis orthonyx | reverse complement strand
GCTTTCTGTGGACAAGAAACAGCTATGCTCGGCACAGGATATTCAGGGAAAACATTTTGTAAGCCCATGCTTTGTAAACATCTGTACAAACCTAGTGGCTTTGGAATGAATTTTCAAATCCTTGGTGTTATGCAGGGCAGGGATTAATAGCTAAGACTATGAACACAGGTGACTTTGACATGGAAGTTACAAGAGCAAGAGCACTGAAGGCTCCTGCACCGAGTACTTCAAACTGGGAATTATTTTGTATTTTATTATAAAGTTTCTAGCATTACAGAGTCCAGCATAGCACAGTAAGGAACCTCGTTACAGCTGCAGTGTTTGCTTTTGTCTTGGTACAAAAAAGCTGAACAGCAGCATAGCTGTTACACTGGATCTGGGATTGGAATGGACTGGCTCTTCTGAGCAGGGATGGGTCAGCGATTTAAAATAAAAAGGCTGCATTTTTCAATCTCAAAATATGTGCAAAATTCCTTTCAGTAGAGAATGTGTGTGCAATCTTGAAGGTTAAGTCCCAACGCCGACACACTGCTGATGCATTGCCAACAGTCACAGGGAGGATGAACTCTGGATGGTTCCTCACGGCTTCAGGTGTTATTCCAGGAGCCCTCCTCACAGCTGGTGTTCTCTCCCCACCCCACTTCATGTCCTTTGAAGCAGTGCATCAAGTACTGACATTCATAATTATTTCCCCTCTGCCCCTCCCACCCCCCCAAAAAAAAAAATTGGTCCATGATAGTTCTAATAAGCTTCCTTCAGGAATTCCAGTAAACTCTCCATCCTAAGACAGCTGTGACTGTTACAATGGATTTACGAAAGCAGATGCAATCTTGGGAGATGAAGGTCTGTGAGGAGTGGTATCTCTGTTTTCCTAAGGACTCCCAACAGCTTTTCAAAACACAGAACACAGATTCCGATGTCGTTATGAGGAAAGTCCCTTGGGTTTTGGTGCTTTAGCCTCGATGCTTGTTTGCTGTTCTCACATGTTGTAGGCAACATAAATAGGATCCAGCTGATCGGCTAAAAACCCGTCTCTCAAGTGCATCCGCTGCTTCTCCCCGCGGGAATTGATGGGGATGACCCCGGGGTCCACGATGACCACCACGCCCACAATGAGATAATGCTCCTCCAGAACCACGTTCGTCACCAGCGCCACCAGGTCCAGCGCTTCCTGCTCCGAGCCCTCCAGCTCCACAACCACCACCAGCAAGTTTGTCCACGTGAACACAGCACTGTTGGCACGGTACGGGTATTAATGGGGAGGAAAAAATACCTGCTGCTTATGAAAAGAGATTATTAAAAGGAAGACAAGGCCTCCCAAAGCTTACAAGTAAACATGACTGCTTTGAGAGTGGAGCACACCTACAGCCAGTGGCCTACATCATTCACTAGGACCAAGTGGGAATAATACATGTTAGAAGACACCATCCGTGAACTCCTGGAGAAGTGTTTACCACAGCCATGCGTGTTACATTCCGGTACAGCCAGGGAAGCATTGGAAAACATGCAGGTTTTCAGACAGGAGAGCCAAAAGCAGCTTCCCAGATAGAGAGAAGTTACAACTTCTGCTTTAGAAAAAATAAAAGGATACAGAAAAGTAATGCTGAGGTCCTTACCATTCTGCAATGCTCTTATGTGCCCTTATGACAGAGGTCTCTATGTCAATGGGATGGTACCTCATTCCTCTGAGCTCCAGTGTTTCATCCAAAGAGCCCACCACATACAGGGCATCGTGCCTCTCTGCAATACAGCACACACACGTGAACACCATCACATCCACAGCACAGCCATGGCCCCATCTGTGTGCTCATTCCTGACATTCTAGAACGTTCCCAGGGCTTCCTAGGGAAAAGAGTCTGTAATACACATCAAGCACCTGGAGAGAATTAAGAGCTCATGCAGCTCTTCTGCCTGTTGACTCCAAGCAACTGAAACCAGACTGAAAACAATTTCTGGGTCATCCAGTTCTGTCCCTTCTCTCACATAATGTAATCTCAGTGCATAAACCCAATCTGAATCCACTATAAAAGCGTCTTTTTGTACCACTGTTGTCACCAGAGAACTTTTCTCCTCTGATTGACAGGAACACTTTTCGAATTCCCAAATTTAACCTTTTTTTTTTTTTTTTTTCTTTTTAACATGAGCTTACACCCACTTGTCCTCATGCCAGCAAAATCCCACTCAGCTTCTTAAGCTCCCAAAATTCACAGGCAGTGAGAACAACTCTGTCCTCTCCCCAGCCTCAGCTTTGCCAGGTTAAATAAGCAAAGCTACCCTTTCTTGAAGGACACATTCTGTTTCCATCCTGTAACTCTGTTCAGTTCAACTTTGTTTGTTTCTTTGCTAAACAGATTCTGCTCAATCTGGTCACTGGACATGGAAAGTATGCTGGGAAACTGTATTTCATGCCTACTGCTATGTTAATTCACTGTACACAGCCTCTCAAATTCTGACAAACTAAAGGACAACTGATATTGCTCCACAGAGATACAAATCTCCGTGATATGCAATTTTCCAGAAAGCTACAAGGTACCAAAACTTGCTGTCATTATCCAGTGGCAGGGACACTGACACTGTCTATGTAGGAACCATCATTCACTGAAGTCCATTCTCAGAAAATTAGCAATACACATTTGCTAATAAGTTAGAAGCATTCAAACTCTCTGCCTTAGGATGTTCAGAGACTATATTTTTTAATCTACTTTAATCAAGAGTTATACCTACTTTGTATTCCGTCTCAGCAGAAAATACAAGCAGATGGAAGACAAACTGCTTCACCCCTCAAATTTAGACACCTTGGCTGACCA
Organism: Acropternis orthonyx; assembly: GCA_035583155.1. Taxonomy (NCBI): domain Eukaryota; kingdom Metazoa; phylum Chordata; class Aves; order Passeriformes; family Rhinocryptidae; genus Acropternis; species Acropternis orthonyx. The sequence continues at coordinate 1,367,980 of JAWWEU010000002.1, read as the reverse complement.
CCCCCCCCAAGATGAACTATTTATTTTCTATACTGGAAAAATTACGGAGAAGTTTCTCCTCTAGACCTCTAACTTCTGGGAAACCACTGCTATATCTGCGCACGCCTTGAACCTGCTGAGCGGCAGCGCAATCTCCCGGATGGAATTCGGGGTACACCCGAAGGAGAAGCATCCCCCCCTCCCAGGGAGTTTGAGAGCCCGCAGGCTCGGGGTGTTCCCCCTCACCTCCGCTGGCGTCGGTGAGCTCTGTCCTGCGCAGGAAGCCCAGGTACCCGGTGCGAGCCCACACCGTGTGGGTGTCCCCGAAGCTCAGGCGGGCGCTGAAGTGGTCGGCATGCAGCGCCTCCTCGCCGTACACCGTGTAGTACCCCGTAGCGTTGTGGGGGCTGCTCACCCAGATCTGGGGCGTGAAACACATCCAAAGCTCAAACATTCCCAACATAAGCACCGGTTGTTTTTTTTTTTGCCGGAGTCGGGCAGCAAAGCGTATTGGTTTAAAAGATCTGTTTCACTGACAGTTCTCACTGTTCCAAAAAGCCAGTTTTATTAAAATCATTAACTTCTGCCTTAAAGAAAACAAGCAGGGAAAAGGAGTTTTACAGACATGGAGTTAGGGGGTGGTAAAGAGGAAGAATGAACCAGGCATTTGGCTTACAGGAAAGGAACACCTGTTAACCTGTTAGCTGGGCATCTTATCACACCCCACCAATCCAGACGTGAAAAAAACAAAGGCTAAGCCAAGCAGCAAACTACCTTATCACTGCTGCCCACTGATGGGAGCACATCACTGCATGTTCCAGCTGCCAGGCAGACACACACCAGTCCCCTGGTCTCGCCTGGTAGTGGCATGCAGTGGTCTGGCAGAGGAGGGGGAGCTGTGCCACACACGGTACAGGTGTGTAAGCAGTGCCAGCTCTCCGTGGAGTTCATTCACCTCCCACACCACGGCCATCCCACTCAGGGGCAGGCATTTATCTAACAGGAGGTGTTGATGTATCAAATCACTACTGATAAACACAGTATCACAGCACCAAAGCTTTACCTCTCCTAAATGTGAGTCTCCCAGAGGTCCCTTGGTTTCTGTGTGTGCTATGATGACCTTTACTCCCGGAAGGATCTTGGATAAGAAGAACATAGAAGAAAACAAATTCATCAAAGGAAGAGTTAATAATGCAGAGCCACAGAGGACAACAGTCTGTGCTTCCCTTGCTGCTCCTCTCTGCACCACGTGTATCAACCGTCTCTTCCTACCCAGTTTAACTTGTTTAATCATTTCAACTCTCAGCAGCTGTTCTGCAGCTTCAGAGTTGGTTTCACACCTAGAAAATGCCTTCCACATGATGTTTTGGATGGTAGCAAGGTATCCTATTGCTTCCTGTCATGCCCCTGGCTACACTAACTCCCTGGTAGTACCATGCTCTCTCTAGTACCTATCCTGGATGCACTGTGATTAGCAAAGCCTGTCATGTGTATTCTGCACTGGGATCCAGGTGAAGCAGCTCACAGCCCAGGTAAGGGTCAGGAGGCCATAATGAGGGTCACAACAACTCTAAACTGAAAGAGTAGGTGTAGATTAGATGTGAGGAAGAAATTCTTCCCTGTGAGGTGGTGAGGCCCTGGCACAGGTTGCCCAGAGATGCCCTGTGCCTGGAAGTGTCCAAGGCCACGTCGGGTGGGGCTTGGAGCAACCTGGGCTAGGGGAAGGTGTCCCTGCCCGTGGCAGGGGGGTGCAATGGGATCGTCTTTAAAGTCCTTTCCAACCCCAACCCTTGCAGGATCCTGTGATTCTACGAGGAGGAAGGACCACTCTCAGTCTCTCACCTTCCCAGACTCCATAAGCGGCAGACTGTGTGGAGAACCTCTCTCTACCAAACGCACCCTGAGAAAGGAAGAGGATACGTTTGTACAAGGCTTTAAGAACTCGCAAGTTAAAAACGCCTGTTCTACTATACCCACTGTTACCCTCCCCTCAGCTGCACTGATCAAGGACAGTCACCCAATCATGCCCAGTTATCCCCAACACAGCAAGACAGGTGTGAGCCTCTAGCTGTCTTCAAGACATCCCTATTACCACCTTCACAGACCATGTGTCTTTAAAGAACCTGTAACTCTGCTCTCTGGAGAGACCAGTGACTTTTTCAACAGAGCCCTAAGGTTGCAGTTTCAGCAGCATTTTAAATTCACCTTCTAAGAAAGGTTCTCCAGGACCTCTGACTTGTCACACTGACCCAGGGCAGAGCATGGGTAGGAATTCCAAGAAGTAAGGAGCAAGCAGCCCAGATGGAATTAAGTGACACAACGCAGCCCAGGAAGGCCGAGGGAACGGAGATGATTTGGTTTGAAGGAAAACCAAACAGACTAACTGTACTTTTTCCACTACCTGAGGGATAGTTAGAGAGCAGAGGGAAGAGAAGAGGCCAGGGATATAATATGGCAGGGAGTCAGCTGGCTGCTGCCAAGAATATTTCAACCAACCAATGCAGTGAGGATGAGGTTTCTCCTCCACTGCCATTAAAGAGTTAATGCTTTAACACAGTCTGTACCTGTCGTGTCGAAGTGCTCTCATATCTACATAGACTGTTGTTGGATCTGGTCCTGCTGTTCCCTAAGAACAAGGAAGGAGAAACAAATTCAACAGAAGCCACAAGATCCTGCTTTCATTCTCAAGAGCCACATAAATTCACAAATTTTGCTCCCTTTTTTACTGCCACTTACAAAGCACTTCCCTAATCTACAAGAAATGCAGTAAAACAGCCCCCCTTACTTTCCTTTTTATGGACTCAGTCAATGAATGCACAAGGGAAGTATGCAGCACAGATGAGTCTAAGGCTTTACAATTTTTAAATTGAACAGTAAGTTTTTAAGATTCTACTCCAGTAAGCACCTGCTCTGGGACCCAAAAAGCAAGTGCACAGGATGTAAAAATAAGCCAGGGTGGGCCTAATCCCTACCACTGCAGGACCAGAGGGACTTCAGGACATGACAAGCACACATGCAGCACTATACCTGTTCAGCCAGCTTGCCCAGCCTGTTTGGCTGACAGCAGGACCACAAACAGAAGTAACAGAGGCCATCAAAGTGTGTGAAACAGGGAGAAAGGGGGAAAAAAAGAAAACACAAACAAAGAGGCACTGGAAACACAAGATACACACAGTAAGACAGAAAACAAAACTCATACTGTTTTAGAGTGAAAAGAAAATTGCCATTTCAGATTATTTAAGAGCTTGACACCTTTAGGTGGTTCTCTGGGAAACATGCAAGTTGCAGTTAATGAACAATAAGAGGACTAAGGCAGTTCATATATTGTTTTATATCAATCCCTCCTCCCTTTATAAGGCTGCTTGCAGCTTCAGAAACACCTCCTCAGTGAACCAGCAGGGCTGGAATATTGTGTATTTATCTGCATGCTAATTTGTACTAAAAGTTTGGCCATTCCTCTACATTCATTTAAATCCAATGAACTAAAAGGAGTCTAATACAGGCATCACTTTGGAAGAACAGGAGAGAGGGGTTAGAAAACCCCCCACACTTCAAAGGGACTCAAGGATGGAAAAGAGAGATGAAAAAAGGCAGAAAATGAAGGGAGTTTAGTTAAAAACTCCTCATGTTTGTTTTTTTTTTTTTCTCCTTTGGAGTACTTTTCATGTTGCCATTCAACATTCTGCAGAAAAACTGTTTTCCCTTCTCTTATCCCAAGCTTTTTTTTAAAGTTTTTACTTACACAGGCAGTTTGGAAAGCTGTTCTTTCATACTTAGCAGCTGACATGTTTTATTCCAAGGATTTAAAATCTTAATTTCCAGTCACCTTAATTTCACGTGTATCCTTCCTATTTTCCGTCTACTGCTCTGGACATATTTCTTTGTAACCATTAACTAGGCCTTGTTAAAAACCTTTTCTCCTCTCATTGTGAAAGAAACTACAGAACCTAAATTGTGGATGGCAACATATTTAAGAAACTCGTGTCCCAAACATCTCTCTTGTAGGAAAACCCAGAACATTATAATATATTCTGAGATGAAAACAGGCTTTTCTTCACCTAGTGGGCACCAGGAAGTAAAAACAAGGAAAACAAAAGTTTTGCAGAAGTCCAGATCTCACATGAGGTGAGACAAAAGTATTTGCATGCTGATAATACTCATTTGAGATCTTTAAAAGTCAAAAAATCCTGCCAAGCTTGTCAGTTTTCCTGGGTCTTATTTGAGGAACTCCTGTCTTCCATTTAACTCCATGTTATACACAGAGCTACTTTTCAAACAGACAAAATCTGAGTAACACAAAAGCTGAAACAGCACCACTTGTAACATTTAATATTTATGAAGAGGAAGCTGTTTATTTAATTTAGTACTGCTCCTGCCTAGTAGGAAGGAAACAAGTTTCTTAACACTGAACCTCTGGATTAGACAAGCAAATCAAGGGGTCAATTAGTACAGAAAAGTGAAATTACCATAATCCACATCTTATTAAACATCTTATCAAAAAGCTTATTTAACTTGGTGATGAAGCAGGGAAGCAACGGAGCTCTTGTTCATTAGAAAGAGAAATCCCTATGGCTGAACATGATTTGCTATCAAGTTCCCAGGGATTCTCTGTAAGGAATAAGCAGCTCGGTCTCACCTGTAAGCAAATCGCAACGTTGACCCTGCAGCCAAAGGTGGTGCTCACTGCACGAGCAGACAGGCCCAGGTCTTTGAACAACTTGGAGAAAGACTGGGTGAGCGTGATCCTCGGTCTCTCCTCTGCAACCACCATGCAGGTACGCACGCAGGACAGGTTAACGCCCTTCAGCTGAGAGGTTGGGGGAGGAAAACAGCTTTTTAAGTTGGAAGGCAACAATTCTGGGAATTAACCATCTTAATCTGTGCAACAGAAGGACTTCAGAAGCACTAGAATAGGGCACGAACTAGTTAAACACTAAAGACATGGACATCACGTAGCTGCAGCACAGTCACTCAAAAGTTTGAGCTGAAAATCCCCCAAAAATATCATTGTGCCAAAGTTCCAGACATCATCAGCTCCTGTGAGTGAGAACTGAACCTGTGGGCCAGGATGCCCTTTGGTGAGGTCCAGGGGAACACAGGGATGGGTTTTTTTGACTCTGTTGAGAACAGGCACAATGCAGACACTTTTTTTGTGAATGAGCAGCCACAGGTTCCCAGTGGAAGTCCTGGGCAGCTGAGTTACTTCAGCTGTGGGAACGGTCCTTCCTCTGCAGGGAAATTCAGTTTGAGCTAAGAGACTTCCCTCAAAAATAAATGGATGTGTTGGGGTCTAATTGTTGGTGTTAGGAATCGTATCATGGTATAATCATATAGAATGTTTTGGGTGGGAAGGAACCTTAAAGCTCACCTCGTTCCAAAACCCCCTGCCAAGACAGGGACACCTTTCACTAGACCAAGCCCCGTCCAACTTGGTCTGAACACTTCCAAATTTGGGAAAGATTATATCCATTTTAGAACTCAACAATTTTGGTACTAAGTGATCCGAAGGCAAGTGAGACTTAGTGGGGTTTTGCGGGGCTTTTTGTTGTTTGGGGTTTTTTGTGCTTGGTGAGGCTTTGGGCTGTTTTCTTCTCTTTGTGTGTGTTTTGTCCCTTTGGGGTTTTTTTTTTTTTTTGTTTGGTGGGTGCTTTTTTTTGTCTCAGACACAAAAAAGTTGACAGGCTTGCTATGTATTTTGCCCAAAATCTCAGAAACACCCAGCAGCACAGAGGTGGCACAAACAAGTAAAGCTGAAAACATGAGACTTTTTTTTCTCTTCCCCTTTCCTCCACCAGAAACACGAGAGCTGAATCTTCCAGCAACCCCCAAAAATCAAGCCATAATGAAAGGCTCACCCAGAAACACCAGCTCATCTTCTGCAGGCCAAAATCAAGTATTTTTAGCAAGATGTGTTGAGAAAAGAAGTCCACTCACCCGGAGGACATCGGTCTGTGTCCCAAGCCCTTTGGTGCACATCTCCATCACGGAGTACGAGCAGAAGGTGACACGCACTTTGTACTGACTGACAGCAGAGAGCCACAGAGACACGTTGCTCTCCAGCTCCAGAGGAGGGACCAGGATGGACTGGTGACCTGAATACACGCTGGGGAGAGGAAGCAACAGACACATGAAAACTTCAAGCTGGCATAAAAACAATGGCCAAAAGTTATGTCAAGTCAAAACGAAGGAAATGCAGGAAAACTTGAGAGGTTGGTGTCAACTTGAAGTTCAACTTATCTTCTCCAAGAATCTCTGAGTCAGGTGGGAACTATGAGGCTGAGTTAAGTCACAGACTTTAAGGTGGGTGTGTTTGTTCTGTGCAGTAAATTGTGCTGAGCTACAGGAAACACTCAATGCCTTCAGCAGACAGAAATTCTGACACAAAACTGTTAACCTTTGAGACATCACAGAACCACAGAGTGACCTGGGTTGGAAGGGACCTTAAAGCCCATCCTGTTCCACCTCCCTGCCATGGGCAGGGACACACCTCCCTGTATCCCAGGTTGCTCCAAGCCCTGTCCAGCCTGGCCTTGGACACTTCCAGAGATGGGGCAGCCACAGCTTCTCTGCCCAACCTGTGCCAGGGCCTGCCCACCCAATTTCAGTTCCAATTCCTAATCGTCATCATTCCGGTTACAGATTACAGGTGGTAACTGAGCTTTGTTTCCAAGTCATTCATGAGAAAATGCACCTTTTGCTTTGAGAGAAATGAGCATTTAACAGTTGTATTGCCCCATTCCAGTATTTAGAGCAATTTTCCAGCCCCTGCCTTGGCTGTCTCAGTTTTTAAACAGCATTTATGTGAATATTTAATCTGGATACCAGTTAACATCAGTGAACAGACAGTGAAATTTGGCATCAGAATCACACCACCTTTTTACTTTTTGGTTTTGTTTTACTTTAAGTTACATTTTAATTCTTCCATTACTGAGAGTTCTTCTCCCTCCTCACTTTACTGCTGACACAAACCCTCAGATGCTACCAAAGTTGAGTTTTTGTTTTCCTTCAGTGCCCTTCTCTTCCCGTTGGGGAAATTGGAGAGAGAACAGAGCAGTGTAAATACAGTAAATTCAGTTGTTTACAAAACAACCTTTCATTCAAAAACTTTAGTTTCTGCGTTTTTTAACAAAAAACCTAGAACACTATTAAATCTTTGGATTAGTTAGAGCATATGGCACGTTTTAAAAGGAAAAAAGAGAAGGAAAATCTTGCAGCTTTGTGAGATGTGCTGCATTAGAGCAGTTAGCCGGTTGAATCAATTCAGGACTCTTTCATTTCATTACAAGAAATGAACTATTTCCTTTAGCGGTATTTCTTAAGTACATCGTAATCTTGCAGTGAACACCTTAAGTGTCTTGTCAAAACATACAGTTTAATCTCAAAAGACTTCAAAAGGATTTCTTTAATCAATGCGAAATAGACAGTGAAGTCCTTTTGGTATCTCAATTAATTCCATTTGCAAACCCAAAGTTACTCATGTAACCGACTGACTTCAAATGGATTTTCTCAGCACAGAAGGTGTTTTTCGGAACTACCGATAAGCAGGTTGATTCCAATTTCTTGGGCAGTTTTACCCCCAGGGGACCACGCGGGGAGCCCCACAGCTGCAGTGACATACCTGCACAAGCACCAGAGTGCAAAGCCCAGGCCACAGTAAGGGTCCAGGCAGATGGCGATCTGGCGGGATGGGTACAGCTCACACTGGAGCTTTATGGAGCGGCATAAGGCACTCGTGGCTGCGTGTGACATCTGCAGGAGGAAAACAGGGGTCCTCAGGGGCTTTTTTTTTTTTAAAAAAAAAATTTATCACATATTGCTTCCTGAACATAAGGAAACAAAGTGTAATCGTGTCTCTTGTTACTCTACCTTTACTCCTGCTAGTATGCCAGTAGTAGACACACTGAAGTCCAAGTAGGCCAACATATCCGGAGATGTGGGTCTGAAAACACTAGCCAGCTTCTTTTTAGGCATATCATCTATTTAAAAGAAATAAAAAGAGAAAAGCACCATATTATTATTTTGGGGAACGAGCACAGGACAAAAAGATTAAACATATCTTTACAGCATTATCAACAAATGCTTCCTATAGTTTCTGGACAACCATTTTAATGCAATGCACAACAGAACCACTCAGTCAGGCAGTTAAGGTGTAACAAGGTAAATACATCACTCTTCAAACTAATTCCATTTTGGCTACTGTACCTGTATCCAAAATAGTGGGCCATGTTTTAATATCTACAGCTGCTGCAGCCTCCTTGGACTTGAGCAGTTTCATTATGGCTTGGGTGGTCAGTATACATGCAGACTTACTGACCTGCAAAAGGCAGAGCATTAAAACCAGTTATAAAACCAGGGAATACATGCTCAAAGTGATGTCACAGCCATCCAGAGGAGATAAGCAGTAAGATGAATAGATGAAGAAAATCATTGCAAACAAAGCAAAACAAACCACAGCATTAAAAGACCATTTTAAATGAGTTCCTGAAAAAAAAGTTATTATTGACTCAGCCACAACATACTGATTGTTTTTTATTCCCTAGCTTATTTTACATAGACCGTGGCAAAACGACTCCTGAGGCTGCATGGACCACCCCACGCTCCCCAAAAGCCTGAGGAGAGTAATGTCTCATACTTACCTCTACAATCATTTTGACAGTGGGCAGAGTGGTGGCGAGGTTCTGCGGGTGAGGAGGGCGGACAGTGATGGGCACACAGCCAGCGTACAAGCAGCCATAGAAAGTTGCTATCAAGTCTACTCCTGTAAAGGATATTTGTGAAATTAAAGCCATTTTTATCAGGACAATAGGCTGAACTCTTTCACCAAAATCAAAATACACAGTGATCCAGTTTATTTAAGATGGAAGGATTTGTCACAGGGGTCTCTTCAGATCAACAGGCCACGCCCAGTTCTACAGGGTTAAAACGCTTTGCAAAAATTATTCCTTATCCTACAGACTTTAAATGTGCAGGGATGTATTTTCACGGACAGGACTTTCTTGTGCTGACTGTGGCTTTTGCTGTCTGCATTGCCTTACCTGGAGGATACACCAGGGCCACGTGGTCACCGACGTTCAGCCGCCCCTTCTCCAGCAGCGCGACTGCCACTCTCTCAGCTCTCTTGTGCAGCTGGATGCACGATGCAGTGCTGGCTACAGTGCCCTGCACAGGAGGCAGTGACATCAGAAACCTTTCTTCAAACTGCTCTGCACAAAGAACCTACTGCAGGTGCAGTATTTCATCTGTCCTTACTTTAACAATACAGCAAACACTGCTAAAGACCCTGCCTCCATGCTGCTGGTACCACCGAGCTTTTACAGTCCTAGAGGATTTTATACATGATGCAGAATCACAACAGCGTGTTGTGAAAATAGGAACAGCAGCAGCTCAGTGACTTGGATATTGACATGAAAAGGTGTAAAGCAAAAGGGTTTCTCATGGAGAGCTGTGAACACATTAACACGTGGCACTGTAGATCATTAATCCCCGCTATTTAAGACAGGTGTGAACCAACAGGTAATTTCTTTGTGCCCAAGTTTTGTACTTCCTTTTACAGAGTCTCTTTGTCAAAGGTAAAACTTGCCTGAACAAAGTGACCCAGGAAGGTGCTTCTTCATAGTAGAAACCTTCCCCCCAAATCCTCTTTATTCTGAGAGGATAAACCAATTCTGTGACTTTTAACAATAACAATGTTGAAACAGTTTCTTTTCCTAAAGCACAGTCTCACAAGAAAAGTCAGAAGTTTGAACCATGTCCTAAACCATTCTGCCTCTCTGAATGAGACCCCCAAAGGCAGAACCTTCACTTCCCAAGGACTGCTGCTGAACCTTCTGGACTAATGTTCTCTATCCCACTGCCTGCAGCACAGCACAAGGTAGATCCAATTTGTCACTGGGCTGTCCCTGTCATTTTAAGTGCCATCCTTTCTGGGGGCAGAGCCTAGCCCAGGACAAGGCATCAGCGTTCCCTGAAGGGTGTGACAGTGCTCCTGGAAAATATGACTCCAAAGCTGTCCCAAGGGCTCTCTACTTAGGCTCTAGATCTTCTAATCAGGAAATCCTCCAGTTCTGACTTCCAATTACCCTTGTGCTCAGAGAGGAAGACAGAACTGTGGCTTCCAGTAATACCACAAAAGTTGTGTTCCAGCAGGAAATGCAATTACTGCAATGTTTTAAGCTGGGCAGAATGCATGCTGAAATTCCAGATGTGGAATAAAAGATACTGCATAAAATTCTAGAAGGGGAAAAATTATGCTGCTCACTAATTAGCAGTTTTGGTCTGCTTCATCAAAATAACCTGAAGCGTTTTAGGAAAAGACTTTCAGAATTTTCTTAGAATCTAAACAACCTTTTGTTTCGACCTCCGAGTACGACTTACAGTGCATCTCACCTTGGAATTCAACAGAAGGAAGAGGGGATGATCTGGAGTGGTCTGAGCTCGCCACTGAAGAACATCTGCCAAATAGAGGAACTGAAATGGAAAAAAAGGAGACACTCAGATTCCCTCAAAATGCTTCAGGTTGACTTTCAGCAGAACATCCTACCCGTTCTTCTCTCACTCTGAGCAAGCTAATCCAAATAACTCAGTAATTCCAGGACACAAGTGTCACCTTTCTTGCCTGGTCGTTGTCCTCCAGCTGGCTGACATCTCTCCCCGAGGCTTGTGCGATCCTCTTGCCAGCTACCAGGTTTCCTACTATCATTGATGCTGGACCAACATCTGCATTTTGGGAAGAGCAGGCGCAAAATGAGGCCAGCTAATGTCAGGAACATGCAACAGTTGAGCTCGGCCTGCAGATCCCTGACACAGGTAACACAGTCCTGTGGCAGATCCATGCTCTGGTTTGGCTCACCTGGCTGTTTCTGTCGAGGCTTGGGCAGGTTGGTGACACAGGTATGGGGACACATCAGGACATTACAAGGATGCAGAGCACCCTCCAAAAAGCGCTGCTTCGTTTCTGAAATATGAATCCCTCCGAGTGGAGCCTTTGGCAAAGTGTTGGCTGGCACCAAGGCAAGGCAGTACACACCCACCTGGTGAATGCTATCGATTGCCTTGGTAGAAATTAAAAAAAAAACACATTCCACATTATCAACTGGGATGTAGCTACAGCAAGAATTTGAATTCAAGTCATTTATAACATTAAAATTTTTACTTGCACCACAGTTTGCAAATAAAGGGTCCAATTCTGCACTCACTGAACTCATAGAAGCTGTGCCATGACTTCAATGGGAGCAGGAGCAGACCCAGGACTTTGCTTGTGCCCTCTATCAAGGGGATGCCACCTGCACATCAGGGATTAGGAAAGTCTCTTAAAAGTGGGCAAAAAGTGCAGAGATTTTCAAAAGCCAAAATTATATTACAGCAAATTTAGCATGTATGGCACAATCACAAAAGCGCAGTAGAACATAAAACCACAAAAATAGGGAGGGAAGCATCTTTGCTGCCTAAAACTTGAGTGTCTATTTTAGCTATGACACTTTTCCAAAAAGATAAATAAAAGTATTTTCTTCCATGAAAAAGCCTTTCTATTACCAGATATTCCGTCCAAAAAGACTAGAAAGCTGAAATTAGACAGAAATCATTATTACTCAACTGCCTTACTTGGAAGAGCAAACTTCCCTGAAGGTGTTCTCTGTATCCTTCCCTTCAGTTGGCATAACTGCTCTCTCAAATATTGCTTCCTTGGAACTGAATGATTAATTCTGAAATCCACAAATGCGAATCTACCCCAATTCCCCTTCCTCCTGCCCTTCACCCCCCGGGGAAATACAAATAAAGTAACCAAGGGAGAAGTTTTTAATGCTTACAGTTGGAGACCTAAAATAAAGTTGTCAGTGGCATAAAAAGCTTTCAGGGGCTGTTGTGATACTTGGCACTAAGCACACCCGTGAACATTTTCAGAGTTAACCCTCAGTATAAAATTGGAAGAGACATGTAGCAGTAAACCCAAAAAACCCATCACCCTTAGGACTTTGAGGATTCTAGCAGCAGGAAGTTAAAAATGCATTCTGAAAGAAAGCCTTACTTTTTACAAAAATTCTGCCAACTATCAACCCTGAAACACGTTCTGAAAAAAATTACAGCTCTCTGTGGTTACAGTGAGAGTTTTTGCTCATGGGAAAAACAAAACAAAACAAAAAAAAAGAGGCGCTCTAATATTCTCATTTCACACATCAGCCTTATTCACCTGGAAAGAGAGAAAGGACAGACTGACTACCTGTAGAACCCTGCTCATCCACTGAAAACTATCCTCCTCTGAGGCGTCAGGACGCTGCTCTGCCACAAGCACTATCCGATCATCATGCAAAACGGGCACAGAAAACACTGCTATCCTAAAACACAAAGGACAGAAGAATGATAGGATGCAACAGATGGTGAACAGAGCATGGGTTATCATCACAGGGGGATGGCTGCAACCTCTCACGGGCACTGCTCCACACACACAAGCATTCCTCATGCCAGGGCACATGTAGGGTCGCTGCTGTAGGCGATCTCTGCTGGGGCTCAGGGGGATCTGCAGTCACCAACGTGGCACGTGTGTGACAGGCAAGTTCCAGACGTGCAGGGGGGGGCTGTGCAAACCTTGACTACAGAACTCCATCATGCACACTAGGCTCGTGGCCCCTACGTCCCTTCTCAAAGGTGACTGTGCCAAATTACTGACCAGCGTATGCCTGTACTGAAAAATACTTAACTCTCATTTAGGTATTACATTAGTTTTAGGCTTGCATCTTCTAGGATAAAATATTATTAATGCCTCAGCCAGGTATGTGCCATTATTTTCATGCTGTGCCAATTGCATGAGTGATACAAAAATTAAGAAAACTCGATTTTTCTTAGGATCATAGAATAGTTTGTGTTGGAAGGGACCTCAAAGGTCATCGAGTTCCAACCCCCCTGCAATAAGCAGGGACATCTTCAACTGGAACAGGCTGCTCAGAGCTTCCTCCAGCTTGACTTTGAATGTTTCCAGGGATGGGGCAGCCACAGCCTCTCTGGACAACCTGTGCCAGTGCCTCACCACCCTCACAGGGAAGAATATCTTCCCTATATCTAGTCTGAATCTAACCTCTTTCAGTTTAAAACCATCACCACTTGTCCTACCATGACAGGCCTTACTAAAAACTCTGTCCCCATTTGTCTTATAAAGCCCTTTTAAGTTTTCAAAAGCTGCAATAAGACCGTGACAGAGCCTTTTCTTCTCCAGGCTGAACCCCCCCAGCTCTGCCAGACTGTCTCCAGAGCACAGGGGCTCCAGCCTTTGGAGATCCCTGTGGCCTCCTCTGGACCCACTCCAACAGGTCCATGTCCTTCCCGTGCTGGGGAGCCCAGGGCTGGAGGCAGCTCTGCAGGGTGGGGTTTCACCTGAGTGGGGCAGAATCCCCCCTCACCTGCTGCCCATGCCATGGGATCAGCACAGGACACAGTTGGTTTCTGGACTGCCAGTGCACATGGCCAGGGCATATCCAGCCTCTCATCCAGCAGCAGCCTCCAGTCCTTCCCAGCAGGGCTGCTCTTGATCTGTTCATCCCCCAGCCTGGACTGGTCCCCACATGGACCCCTGAGGGACCCCACTTGTCAGTGATTTCTGTCTGGACATTAAGCCATTGACCACAGAGGAGCAATCAGGCTGGTGATACAGCACATACTGCCTTTGAGGGTCCTTCAGCAGGTTGTTCTTTAGAACATGCTGCAGAGCTCCTCCCTTGGCCACTCTGCCCAAAAGGCTCAGGGGGACAGAGGTGTATGAGCTTCATTTGAGTGTCGTAAGAGAAGCTTTGAACCAACTTTAAAACACACAACTAAAGATCTATCTTTACAGTATGTGAAAACAATTTAAAATCTACTGTGCACGAAGCAGGGTGTCAATACTTGTCTTTCAAGTTAGCAGGGACAGCCAAATTCCTATCCAGCACATCACAACCTCGTGCCACCTTTCCTACGAAACACGCATGTAAAAATTCACATGCACTGCTCCTGTGTATGCTGTGTTATTTGTTCGTTGTCTGGGGGTGAGAAAAGGAACAACAAAGCCCAGTGAGCAGTGCTGAAGTTTTTAATACACTCACCTTCCCCGATAGACAAACTTCATTGGCTCGACAGCCAAGGCAGTGGCCACCACGTCATCTGCGTTGTGCCTGCGGCCACTGACTGTCATCAGGCCATCCAGCTTCCCTACCACAAACACCAAGCAGTCCTGAAAAGAAGGCAGGATTAGAGGAAGAGGGTGGAAAAACCTCCTCACTCCTGACAATACACACCCAACTCAAGCCAACAATACTCTGGAGATCTGTAAGAGGGCAGTGCCCCAACATGGAACTCTGCTGAATTCAGAGTTGGCAGGCAGGACAGAAGGAGGGTCCCAAGGGCTTGTTTGCACTTACAGGACCGACAAAGCCAAGCAATCCTGTTCTTGTGAAGGGCTGGTCCGAAACAGGCACGCCGGCTGCTGTCACTGGGATGGCCTGCAAGAACACAGGAGGGGTTCAGACACTCACTGGACTGAGAAGAACTTTCACTCCTTTACTGCCAGAAAACATGAAACTGGAGTATCAGTGGAAGGGAAAATACAAGTGGAAGAACTGAAATGTCTGCACATAAGACTTCTGTGTTAATTCAGAGCTAAGATGAATTTAAATGCTCACACAGGCACTGGATTGTGGAATACAGAAGCAGCTGATTGACTACAGATGACACTTGGCATTTTTGGTTATAAGCGACAGAACTTCTTGTTATGATTCTAGGAATGAAGCAAAGTGTATCTGGCCAAGGCTTTTTCTAATTAAAAATACAAGACCAAAACCAAAACCCCAAACCAAACCAACAACAACAAAAAAAAAAAAACCCCAAACCACCAAAAAAGGACATTCAAGGAACAAGTAAGTCTACTTGCAAGAAGGAACACTAGAAATGTAACGATTACACTCTACATGACAAGGCAGCAATTCGAACCTCAAACGCATTCTTGGTGATTCCGAGGAGGCCGAAATACGCTATCCCAGTTGCTCCCGAATTCACACAGATTTCTCCAACCTCATCAGCTTTACACAGATAAGGAGTCCCATCCACCTTCACAACACACACGCTGGCTGCAAGGAGGAAGGACACAGAATCACAGTGTTAGTGTGCTCCAGCAGCTGACACTCAAAGTGCTCTGCCACTGACAGATGATGATTTTAATTTCAATTCTCTACCAGCTACAGCAAAACCCCAGCACGTAAGAGAGCTCTCTCTCCAGCTTTCGGACAGCCTGTGTTGTGTATCCCCTAAGGTTAAGTTCACAAAGGCAGTGATTTTTTCCTTACAGTGCTTCCCAGCCCCCACATCAGCAGCAACTGAATCCAAGGCACAACAGAGCAAGGGAGTTTGATTAGCACTTAAGACTCAAGATTAAGAAAGAAATCAGCAGGTCTGCGCAGGTCAATACAAAAGAAACACGATGAAGTCAGTTCTGCTGCCAGCATGTACCAAGAACTGCTGGGAAAACAGATCTGTGAGGACACCTTCAGAGAGAAGTCTTCAGCTGTCATCATATTAACAACATTCACCCTAACAACAGATCAACGTCTAAATTACCTCAGTTTCATAAAAATCACCTATCAGAACAGCCAGCGGTTATTAATAATTGTTTGGAACTATGCAATGATAACCCTGAGTGACCAAGAAAGGAGACACTACTCAAGTTCTGGTACAGCTCCAAGTCCAAATCAGAACAACAGTTTCGGTTGTGGGATATTACGTGTATGAACTAGAAGGCTGGACCTAAATCCTACAGTATGAACTATCAGTCAAGTCATGAAGAAAACCCCCACATTTTGCCATTAAGCAGTAAAAAAAAAAAAAAGGGGGGGGGGGGAAAGAAGGTTGTTTAAAACTCAATGGTAAATTGAAACTGATGAAATAGTTTATTACCACAGGAAATAACTTGAGGATCAGTGTGTAACACTTAAGCAATGATGCGGAGAGAGATGCTAATAACAGGAGAAAGCACAACAGTTTGTGGGCACACACAAACGTAAAGGCCTCAGCACACTCCAACATGGAAAAACCAAGGGATTTACCTACAGTCCCCAAACGATGCTCTATCCATGAAGCCCAAAGACAATCCTGTCACTCTGATCAAGTAAAAAAATAAATACTTACCAGTAACCAATGTATGACACAGGTAGTCTACAGGTACATTCTAACAGCAGGCACAGCACTGCCCTGCCAGGTTATACTGCAAGGCTGCCCTTCTGCAGTATCTGTGGAGCCTGTACTCTCGCTTCTCCTCCTTTTCCTGCTTCATGTGTGACATACAAGAGAGTGCATCTACCACCATTTCAGTCTCTCTCAACAGCATTGCATCTGAAAAAGAATTAGAGAGAAGGGAAAAGCAGATGGGACGGGAATGTACATGTGGACTGCACATCACGAAGAACACAGACTCCTGGTAGGAAAGCTTGCTTTCTTCGAATGAGTCCACATGTACATTCTGACAGATGGCAACTCTCAGCAGCTAACCCTGCCAAGGAGCATCCTGGCAGAGGATGAGAATCCTGCTGTGCCAAGGGCCACACTGATGCCCTGCCAAAAGGCTGGGATCAGCTTTGGGGGGTTTCAAGACTAGCACAGCAGGAATGCAAGAAGAAAGCCAGGGGGCTTGCAGAGCGGAAGGTGCGAACAAAGGTGCTGATGAGAGTCAGAAAGTGCTCTCTTGTTCCACTGCCAGCGTTTCACAGTACAGCTACCCTGGCACTGCAGGCTTCAGTTAGAGCTTCTCTTCTAGAAGCACGAAGCCTTAAGAGAAACACTAAAAGACCCGGATAAAATGCCTCTAGAGTCATTGTGGAAGGGTTTCCTGAGAAACCTAGCTTTTGAGAAAAGCAGCCTGTGGGGATGTCAAATGCAAGGACCTGAATCTTTTCCTGCTCCTTTGGAAAGGGCAATAGGCATAAAGCAAGCCAACTTCCTAGGTAGGGTTGAACATACATCTAGATTCTAGAGATGGTCACACAAGCATCCAAAGTGCAACATTTAAACCGGCAGACAACATCTCATCCCACGCGTACGACTGGCACAGGTCTCAAGAGAAGCTGTTCTGCAGAGGCAGGCTGTTGTGCCACTGTGTGTCAGACTCAAGTCAAGTGGAATTGATTATTATAATAAATTCTAAGGACTGAGTGGAAAAAAGGTGCCGTCATCTCACAACTTAAGAAAAAAGACTGAAAGATCCACCAAGTTGTTCTGTAACAACTCCTTCCACAAATCAGGCACTGAGATGAAGGAATCAGATTCCTCTGCAGTGAAGATTCATTGTGGTAACTATAAGAACCTGGATATTTGCTTGCTGAGACAAACAGAGGAAACAATGACATCCAAGATGCCCAATGGGCTGGAGACAATGTGAGCATCCCAACATTTAGGAAATGGGAACCATTCTCCCTGAACTTCTAGAAAAGGTACTGAACACAGTCACAGTCCAGAATGTGACACTGCATATGCAGAAGCCCAAGATCTGGTGCAAACCCAAAGCTTTCTGCTTGAGTACAAGAAAGCAGCTGCTGCAGCAGCACTGTTGCTGGGAACCAGCCTTAGTGTGATCAGGAGCTACAGGGATACGGGACTTTCTGGATTCGAGAGTGTTACTCTCCTGTCAAAGAAAGAACATGAGAAGGATCCCTGTAAAAGAATGGAAATTATTAGCTGGGAAGCAGCAGGGAGACAAACTTAACCGAATAGCCTGAGCAACCACATCCAGGTTCAAGCATAACGTATGATCTGCTTCTGAGATGACAGATAACACGGCAATCACATTCCAGCTGATGTGAAAACTGGAGGCACAAAACAGGCAGAAGAAAACAGGTTTGGCACTCTCCCTACCATCTCTACCAGTCCAATTGGAAAAAATGAACTGAAGATTGTTAGAAGCCAACTTTAGCAGTATCAGTTCCAGACAGAAAGCACACAAAAAAACCAAAGGTGGTCAACCGGTGAGGCAAAATGTCATCCCTACAGAAGATTCCAGGGGAATGCATACTAGGTTTTCTCTTGAGAATTCCCATGCTATCTTGGACGGGACGATTTCTCCATGGATGTTTGCACTTCCCTTGAGGCTCCTGTGATGGGCATTCATGGTAGATAATGTGAAGGGAATGTGGCATCAAGAGTGGTGGCCTATGGGCTAAAGAGCAGTGACACAGGACACGACCCTGGTGCTGACGAGTCTGTTGAGTAAGAACCCCAGAGCAAGGGGGCTCAGTGTCTCAGAACAAACAATCTGAAGAAAATGAGGGTGAAAGTGGACACTTTACCCATGACCTTTTAATCAGGTGGTTCCCAAATAAAAGCATGCCTGGGGTCTTCACAGGAAATGAGATCAAAACCATTTGGCTTGATCATTCCCAAATGAAATCCAGGAAAGTGAGCTCCTACATCACACAGGATGTGAAAGACTAGGGCACGTAAGCACTTCCAAGTTCAGAAGATGGAACAAAAAGCCTTCAGGGATGACACAAATCAGGCCTTTGGTGAAAGCACAGCAATCTAAGGGGAAAAACTACAAAACCAAAAGCAGATCAAGAGCATGACTCGTCCGCCATCAGAGGGGCCGCGGCTGGGTGGTGGTATGTTCTCTCCTGTATGCCAAACACCAAGCCAGAATGCACAGGGTACATCCTCCAGGAATACTCCACAGGAAAAAGCATCAATCTTACCAGGCACAAGTGTATCCACTGTTAGAATGTACATGCAGACTCATTTGAAAATATGTCATTCATTTCCTTAAGTCATTGATTCCTTTGCATTTGGCACACACCTGTAAGTAACTGCTGCCCTTTTGAGTTTCTTTCTGCTCTGGAAAATTATTTTAAGAGACAGTCACAGGAAACAGAGAATGAACTCTATCACGTATATTCTGGTTTATGAAACACACAGAGAAACTTCTGTTGGAATTTTTACATGTGGACAAATCAGAGCAAAGCTGCCCCACATTCTGACAGCCCAGGGCTAATCAGTTTTCAAGAGGTTAATTCATGAAGGTGTCCAAATTCTGCTTAACCTGCAACTAGTTTTGCCACTTACTACTGTATTTTATAATAGCAACAGCCATCAATTCCAAGCTGTATCACCTCGAGGCACTCAATGACACACATTTAACTGTTCTCCTCTCACAGTCAGACAAGTCACTCAACCCTTCTTACTCACACAGAAAGTTAGAGTAGTGTTGTTGCTGCCTGTCAACTGCACCCTAATCCAGAAGGGTCTCTTGGATTTGCCAGACAATGCCCCAAGGAATTTGACAAAGGAGAAGGGTTTTGTCACAGGTCCCCCCT
This sequence comes from Acropternis orthonyx, assembly GCA_035583155.1. Classification (NCBI taxonomy): domain Eukaryota; kingdom Metazoa; phylum Chordata; class Aves; order Passeriformes; family Rhinocryptidae; genus Acropternis; species Acropternis orthonyx. The sequence continues at coordinate 1,348,688 of JAWWEU010000002.1, read as the reverse complement.
CACTGCTCATTAGGCATTTCACAAGAACAGGGGTGTGTTTTTCATTAATGACCCATGATAAGGTGAAATTACTTACCCACAAACAAGCACACAGGGAACTCTTCCAGCATCCTAAGGCAGACTTTAACCTGCCACTGGGCAGATGCTCTCTGAAGATTAACCAAGGGAACTTACAACTCTAACAGCTGAATAGGAAGAGCAGCTGAAGGTGTACCACAGCTGTAGGCTGCTTTGTGCCTTAGTGCAGGCAAGCACACTTGCCCAGAGAGCAAGCCTACAGCAAAGCCAGGAGCATCTCCCTGGGATAAACTAATCCAAAGGAAGATTTCAATCAATCCTGCATCAAATACCATTTTTTTTGAACAAAAACTGGACCAACAATGAACTTGAGCTCAGTCAGCACACCAAAGGAGTCATGGCTACCCAAAGGGCACAAAGACTCTCTCCCTTCGTGTCCCTGTCACTAACTTATAATCTAAGCAGAAGATTTGGAGCACAGCTGGATTTCAGTGGGGTTTCAAGGGGACAGCAGTAGTGAGGACACTCAGACCAGACAGCAGCAGCAGTCCATACAGAAAAATCACCACTGGTGAGACACAGATGCCAGTCATAGAAGCAGAGAATTGACTAGGCTGGAAAGAAACCTGAGGGAAGCCACACAACGACCAAGTGACATCTCTGCTGACACACCATATTCCTCCATATTTGCAGTCATGACAGGCAGCTTGAACAAGACAGTCACAGCTGAACGGCTTCTGGGTCTTTGCAGGCAAGTTTGAGCCCCTGAATTTGAATGTCCAGGTGAAGCAATTCAGGAGCCAGTAAGTCAGATTGGCTCACCACACTTTTTTTTCCCCCTCCACTTACGGTTTCACACTGAGGCCACCCAAAAACACCCAGTCATTATCCTCAATGGCTGCATTCCCACTGGCCTGCCTTGGCAACCTGACTTCCAAGGGGCTTCCTTCCCTTCATTTTGGTATGAAATGCAGAGCTTCTGCTCAGTCTTTTATTGGTAGCAGGAGGAAGCTCTAAATGTGAATTTAAGTTCAGTAAAAATAACGGAACCACCATTCTTAGGGATTGAAAAGTGCTTCTGGGAATAATGAGGGAAATTAAACAGGATCAGTGGAACTTGCTACACGGTGGCTGAAATGCTCATGAGCAGAGTGGGAAGCTGTCTGCCTCCTCTTACTTGTATCAGACGCCCTGGTGTACAGAGAAGAGGTTGTTGCTGAAAATGCACAAGCTGGCTCTCGGCTTCATCTTTATCCTCAGTAAATGCTCTACAGAGAGGAGGGCTTTGGAACCACAGCTCAGCAAGGCATGAGGTTCACAAGTAGATGAAGAAAACCAAAGCCACGGGTGCCAAGGGCATGACCAGAACCAACGAAGTCCTTTGGCAACTACACCATAAACCTGAGGGGTGAGGAAAAGTCCAAAAAAATCCGTATTTCATCCTCTCCAAGTACACCAGAGCAGGTCAGGACAAGGCCTGAAGTTTGTGGTACCTCGAGACAGACAGTGCCATGGAAGGTTACACTGCCAGCCTAAAAGTTGGAGCAGACAGCACTGAGTCTCCAGGCTTTCATCCCACTGTCCACAGCCTTCGGCACCCTACACACCTTTACTAACCTTCTTCAGAGGGCTCTCCTCTCCAAATGATGCATGACTCAGCAGTAGAGTCTCCAAGAGAACAACAGGGAAGAGACAAGGTCTCCTTGCTTCAATCCACTTAAGAGGCTCGGGAACAAAACCCAGCTCTACCTAAGGAAGCACAGTGTTGCAAACAGATGTCACTAGGACACAGGTTAATCCAGAACTGAGCAGTTTGCCGGAACATCCAGAGTCTTGCACTCTCAGGATAGTTGATTTCGGAATGGATCTCTAGAGATCATCTGGTCCAATCCCTCAGCTCAAGCATGGATACCCACAGTCAGCTGCCCAGGACCATATACAGATGGCTTTTCAGTATCCCCAAGGATGGGGACTCCACAACCTCTCCAGGAAACCAATTTTGGGACTCAGTCACCCTCACAGTGGAAGAGGTTCTTCCTGCTGTTCAGAGGCAAGTTCACGTGTTTCACTTTGTGTCTGATGGCCCTTGTTCTGTCGCAGGACACTGGAAAGAGCCTGACTTGTTGTTCTTCACAACTTCTAAGGAAGACAATATCCACTGCTGTCCCCTCACCTTCCAAACCAATCACTTCACCGTAGAAGGCAACCAGGCTGGTCAAGCAGAACTTCTCCTTGGTGGATCCATGCTGATCTCTTGCACTTTCACTGATTACTTTCTTGTCCTCCGCGTGCAGGAGAAAATGGTTTCCAGAATTAGCTGTTCCATCACCTCCATGGGGTTCCAGATGAGATCCCTTTCAACTGAAATATTCTATTCCATTCCAGTCCATTCTATTCCCCTCCATTCCATTCCATGGACTATCAGGCCAGGATGAAAGCTGTTATTTCTTACTGGGCTTTATGCTTTGTTCTGTTCTTCTGTATGTTATCACACAGGTGTAGGTCAGTCAGCACCAGTGCTAACAAGTGAGTAGCAAAACAACTCTGCAGACCAACCAAAAACATGTGCCCATACCAACATTTAGGGTCATTCAGAATTATTGTGGATTAATGTCTATTGAAAAAATCCAGTTGAGACAGCACTGAGTCCTCACATGTTCAGGTAATGTGTCAAAACATAAGTCATACTACCTTAAAGGTGTTCAACATTTTTATTTATTCCATCAGCACAAGTATAATAGTAAAGATAACTTATGTGGAATATGCTTAAACCTACATGAAATGCTTTCCTACCTCCAGGCATGATCTGACCAACATCCTGCACAGTTAACACCGACAACTTCTCCTCTGTATCCACTCTGATCACACCAAAACTCAGACAGTTCATGGATAACACTGCTTTTCCTGGCGGGGGGCCACCCAGTTCAGGAGGTCTGGAAAACAGAAAAGTCCAGTCACATAAGGATCAACAGAGCAAAGGTCACCAAAAACACTCTGCCAGTTTCTCAGGCTTGGTAAGGTAAAGAGAAACAACGGTTTCTCACTTTAAACAAACAAGAGTTCAAGACTGGCAATATATTGTAATGTGTTAAAAAAAAAATTAGAATAAAACTCTCCAAAATCTCAATTGTTTTTCTTTCAAGTTTTCTTGAAATTGATTTTCTGAAAAAGCACATTTTCATCTGAACCACTACCAAAAAATTCCAGCATATTCCATTCATAGGGCTATCAATAATCAAAGTATTTCCTTTTTTTCAGAGCTTCCCCTTGCTATCTTCAGAAATCCAGTGGTATTTTTCAGACCAGTTACAAATATACATATATTTTTAGCCTCCTGTTTACAAGACATTGTAAATAATCAATTACTTGAAGATCAAGCATCTTCTTCCTCCCAAATAAGTGAGGCTTGTTTTGGGAGCATTTTAAAAGGTCCTTCAGTAACATCAGTGAGGATGAGATCTGGCTTTCCCAAACCATGAAAAAAACACCTTTTGTCTGACTACTCCTAGAAAACAATAAACTTTTTAAAGAACACAAAAATCACCCATTCTTCAGTGAAGGAGACAGCTGTGAGCTTCGTATTTCCTCTGCCTAGGTCTTTGGGCATCTTTCTGGGGGTCTTGGTCTTTCCTGCCTATCACCTTCACACCAGATTCCCCATCCCTGGGAGTGTTCCAGGCCAGGCTGGATGGGGCTTGGAGCAACCTGGGCTAGTGGAAAGTGTCCCTGCCCAGGGCAGGGGGGATAAAACTCCTTCCTACCCAAACCATTCTGTGATTCTGTGGCACATTTTGACAGTCAAGAAAAGCTTCAGTTCACGTCTCAGGAAAGGGAATTACCTGCGAATGGCAACTGTTAATGCCTCTGAAGAACTGGCACAGGGGCAGATCACCTCTGGTCTCAACCCTCTGGACTGGAATACATTCAGGAATGCGTCACAGGAAGATATTGACCCTAAAAAGAACAATCACACCATTGGAAATGTTTTGCCATGGGCAGCAAAGCCTGAGCTGCAGGAGTTCAAAGTCTATGCTCACTCTCGGCTCAAGCTATACAAATACTGTCGCTTTTGTGCACAAAACCAAAATACTGAAATTGCCTGAAAGCCATTCCAGCCTATTATTAGTGTTTTGGAAAAAGAACTCTCAGTGACTAACAACTAATTCACTGAATGGAATTCCTAACTGCACACTCCTTTGGCAGCAGTCACTAACACTTCCCATCATGGAACATGTTTCAGGGATCAGAACACTTTGTCCCTAAGGGTAATTGTATGGTAACTTTTTATATAGCTCATATCTGGTTGTTTTCTTACAGAGATCACAGCATTTAAAATCAACATCACATGCTTCTGATATACCTTCAACTTCACATCTCTACCTGGCCTTTAACACTTGGCCCAAAATGGATTACACCTGTATCTACAGATCTCCTGGGTATCAGTTCGTTTCAATTCATGTAAGAGTATAGCACTAATGAAAACATGATGTTCAAAAAACTAATTTACAGAGTTAAATATAGCCAAGAAGTGCAGACAGTAATGGCAAAGCAGTGGCATCACTGGCACACAAACAGTATTTTGCTACAGAACAAACTGCCTAAGTTCCCAAGCATCAGCTCTGACACAGGACTCACAACAAACAGCACCTTGGCAAGACTGACCCTCAGGAAACAGATCCATACTCACATGGATTGGCTCCATCTGCCACTATTAGCATCCGTAAGGAGCTCAGGCTGACATCCCTCTGATCCCTCTGAGCCAAAAGTGACCAGTGCATATCACGGGATTTTACTACTGCTACACGGGCTGGAAATCAAAAACAAATCATGCTGTGTGTGCAGAGCAGAGCAAAGATCAATTATAAAGTTATGGGAATTGTGAAACTATTTACACATGTAGAAAACAAATGCCAAATATTCAACTACTAGGACGTGTATACTCAATGTTAAATGTGTGTTATAAATCCAAATACGGAGAAAGGCAGTTTCTTTAAAGGGCTCTCAGAAAAAGCCATCATCAGTGAAACTACCAGCACACAGAACACTGAAATGGAGCACTCAGTGGTGTACACAGGCATTTTATACAAACAATTTCATTTGCTTTTAAATAATCCCAACAGATGGGTGAAGCAAAACCACTTTTAGGTTACCTTTGTATGAGCAGACTTTCTGTATCCAAGAAAGTGGATTAACCTTCATTAATGCATAGGGAATACTGATGACATGCATCCTGTTCATAACGCTCTAGGAGAAAAAGATTAAAAAATAAACTCTCAAATGGCTCAGAAATACACAGCATGTACCAATGCTTAAAAAAACCCCATCATCACAGCTACAGCATGACTCTCACAGCTAAATGGCAGTAAAAACTGTGTGTGTACTCCACGGAAACATACGCTACACAAGTTACTGAAAAAGTAACACTTCATTCCGAAAGATAAAAATACAGAAACAGAATTTTTTGAGGGAGTTGGTGAGTTCATGACTTCATTCGGATACCAAGATTCCCAAGAGGGAAACAACTTGCTGCAGTTTTTATAATTCCTTCCAATACTCACTGTTAACACTCCATGCCAAAGGCCAGCATCTCTCTTGAAATCCAAGACATTTGTTAGCGTTTCAGCTGAAAGCAAAGGGAAAAAATATCAGATTTAGAAAGCATATTTTTAAGAATACTTATGAATTCAAAATATTTGCTAAAGCAACTCTGAAACTTTCAGCACTGCAAAGAACCAAAGCTCTGCTGTCGTGCCTGTCTGTGGCAAACAGGTTGCTTAAGCTGCAAGTGGCTTGTTTTACTTACAGCAATCACCTCTGAATTATGATTACAGACTACATTATCACATGGTATTTAAGACCTTGATTCACTACAATACCCCTTCCACGTGTCTGTAATACCTGCCAATGAACTATTGCAGACCAAAAATTGAGTTTGGAAGCAAACTTGTTCAGCTGAACTGAAAAAGTTCATCTATATTTGAAAAGAATTAAACCCAGTGAGAAATATTATCATGGCTGTACTAAATTTTCTTGAATACTTTCTCTAAAAAGTTTGACTATCTTATGTGATTTGAAAAAAAAAAAAAAAGGAACAATCAGTGATTTCAAATCAAAGATTCAACCTGATTTTCAAGGGATATCCTCTATTCATTAGGTGAAACTTGCTCAGCACTGATACAGGATGGAAGTTTCTGGTCAATGCTGGATGCAGATGGTCTAAACCAAGTGCAGTTCTGGGCTGTTCACTGGGACAGTAACTGAACACAGGCAGCTCTCCCACTACATTCACTATAGAGATGTCCTTTCGTGGGACACGATCAGCTAAGAGGAAGATCCCCAACTTGATTATGATTTTACAAGTGGCTTACCCCCTTTCACACATCACACCCATGAGGAAAGAGGAAGCTTGCCTTTCCCTTTGCAGTTAAAGCTACTGCAGCGTCTCTACAGTTCTCTGAAGACAGTGAACATGACTTTGCAACGTAAGTGGCCTGAAGGCTCAAAGCTGTTAGCACCATTTTGAAGTTCCACCTGTCCAACTTACCTTCTGAATAGCCACATGCCTGAGTCAGAGCGTGACAGTGTGCCAGCATGGAAGCGTGAGATATGGTAATGCCCACTGTGCTGCCCTCCTTGCTTGTTTTGTACTGAGGAGAGAGAGTGTACACAAGCATTAATGTTAACAACAACCCCAAGGAAATTTACAGTACTGAATTGAAAGCACAGTGTATTATAAAAACAGAGCAAGCTTTTTTAAAAAGTCAAAAAGCTAGCATAAAAACAGATCTATGTTCAGAGAATACATCAGTATCATATGAAATCCGTTTCTCTACTGCAATTAAACTAATGGTCCAAGGGATCCTGAAGTGCTGATTAACCCCAGTTTTCAACCTGATTCCACACAGCCACTCAAATGACAGCTTGCCTGGGCAGCCTTGAGGGAAACATTCTTGTTTCACAGTTAAAAATATTATAGTAATCTCTTTGTTGTATCAAAGAGATTAAAGGAAGAAAATGTCACATAAATTATGACAGAGTAACCTTAAAAATTAGGCATATTGCACCAAATCACCTCAATATAAGCAATCTCAGTGCTGGCATCCCGGACTTGCGGATGCCAGTCCTTGGTTGGTTTGGCCAGATGCTTCCCATCAATCACAAACCAAATGAGGCGAGGCCAGCCTGCAAAGAAAGACAAAAGTTACTGCCCCCACAGTTCCAAAAATCAGGGCTTTTTTCCCCCCCAGTATTCAGGGGTAGCAACAGCAAGCAAGCAAAAGCTGGAACCACCCCTGCCCTAGAGAAAGAAGCAGCAAGAAGTACTGCTGTGACAATGAAAGCAGTGCTTTCTGTGTAAAACCACACAAGCAAGCCCAAACCCCCTTGTTGGACAGCAACAATGAATATAATCGCTTTTAATGCCATAAAAAATAAACCCACACCTTTGAATGTCACCACTTCGCCAGTCTGAGCTTTAGGGAGGCCTTTCTGACAGGCATCAGTGGTTAAAGCCAGGGTTACTCCACAGCTGCCCAAAAGAAACCCGATCTGCTGACTGCCAGCATCCTGCAGAGAAACCAAATTACAGCAAAATTACAAATACCGAAGCTTTTGTACAGTTTACTGGAACTTCTCCATGTTTAGAAAACATTAAGTCAATTTATATCACAGGAAAAAGCAAACATCTACCACATAAGACCTTTGGCTTTGTTTTGCTTATTGCCAGCTAAGATTTGGCAGCAGACCTGGCAAGGAAAGCAATGTCAGAAGCAATGGTTGTGCAGCCCTCTTCAACCCAACAGGGATGTTTACAAGTCCTGGGAAAGCAGGAACGTGCTTTGATGCTGTTTCTGAGTCCTGACACTGAGCAGCAGAGACTGGAGCTTTAGCTCTGTCCTAATAACCTCAATGAGTGTGGGATTGTAGCTGTATTTCCAGTAGCTGTGGTGTCTCTGCCTCATTACTCAGCACGAGAGCTGAAAAGATGTGTCTGTGATACATTTTCAGAAATACTTCTGTACATGTTTTCAAAAATAATGAATTGAAATAATTTCTATGATTACTTATCCTAAAATACTTAATGCTATTGTTAATAGTAGCATATTAATACTATTTCCCCTCTTTCCCTAACTAAATATTGAATATAATTCCAAGCAGAGAATGTACACTGAGCAGTTCAGTCGATGCTTTCAAACGTGCAGGCTCTGAAGGGGCCCATGTAAGGGCCGTAGGATTTAGACACTCTCCCAACACAAACACTTCATTTATTTACCAAGCCATAAACATGTTGACTGTGTTTGCCTACCTTTCTTGTGAGTGGAACTTCTATTGGGACAGGAATAAGTTCTGCCAGGAGACATCCATAAAATGCCACCATAAACATAACTGGATCACTGTTAGGAAATACGAGAGCTACCTACAAAATACATTAAAATACGAAGATATCTCATCATTAGGCAGAGGAGGGGTTGCTTTTCAACTTGTGGAACAAAACCTACACAATAATGTACAGGTTCATCTGTAACTAGGAACAGAAATATTAACTACTGGGACCATGTATTATTACGAGCCACAGGAATGATTATTTCACATGATGCTATTACACTATATTATTGTAAGCTTTCTTCAGCTAAAGCTGTTCCATCCATGGGGACAACTTCCAAGAGCAGCCTACCCGGTCTCCAGGCTTCAGCAGGGGTTCATTCTTGGTGGTTAGCTTGTTCAGCAGGGTATAGGCTAGCTTCAAGCTTCGACTCCACAGCTTGCCTAGAGGGGAAAAAAAAAAAGAAATTAAGAAACAGAAACTAGAATTCTAACATTTAATTGACAAACCTCAGTGCCTCATATATGCTCTAACCATGATGGCTGTATCAGAACAGTTGGCAGAGGGTCCAAGTAGAATTTAGAGGTCGGCTTCCTTTGAGATTACTTTCCCTTTCTTTTTTTTTTAGTGTAAAACTAAACATGACATTCTAAACAACTCTCAAAGCTCCACTGCAGAGTAATTAAACTAATGCAGCTGTTCAGCTGTGTTTCCTGCATCCTTCATCTGTGAGAATGCAAACAACAAAGTTTAACATTCTAGCAAACTACCCAATGAAACAACGCAGGGAGCTGTCCTGAAGGACACAGCTATCTTCCAAAAAGAATGCAATTTACTATAATACTTCTAGTTCATCAATACAGGCAAGTTCCACTTCCTGAAGTGGAATAATAATAACCTGAATATACACCTGAAGTAGAGTCTTCTCTATAAGGATGTGCAAGAAGATGCTTAAATGGAATGTCTCCACTAGGAATCTGAAGAGTGCCTTTTGGTTATCTGTGTCTTCCTCCCAGTTTACACCAGTGTTCTGTTTTTAGTGTTCTTTTACAAAAAAAACCCCCACAACTCTTTGAGATTTACAAATAGCCATTTGGAAAGAATAAACACCATACACGTTTCCCCTTCCTTAACTTTTTTAAAAACGCTTGTCATAGACAATGACTTGACAGTTTGCATTCCGACAGCAATCTCAAACCTCATCTGCCATGAGCACTGTCACTCCACCAGGAACCCTCAGCCCTCCTCGCAGTCAGCCCCGCCACGTACCGTAGGTAAGGGTGTAAATGGCTTTCCCAGTGGTATCCAGCGCCGTCAGACAAGGGGCTTTGGGCTGGGTGGTCCCCCAGCGCTGCAGGGCAGCCAGCAGAGAGGGTGGCCAGTTGGTCACAACCCCTAAGGGTTCCCCTTTAAGTACATTCATTTGATGTCCTTCAGGCTTTGGTTGATTTGGGTCAGGCTGTTGCACTGAAAGGAGAGTACAGGAAAAGGCAAATGTCAATCCTTACAGAATGGGCAAGTTACACTTCACAGGATGTTCCATGAACCATTTTTCCTCTTCCTCACAGCTATCATTACTTCTCTGCTTTATGATGATGCTATGCTAATCATCTGCTGGCTTCCCAAAAAGTAACGACCATCACTTCAGAGTTCTGATTCCACATTATCAAAGGACCAGAATTTGAATCTCTACTTCACTTCTCTCTACTCTGGAAAGCTGTTTTCTGCTGCTTGTTTTCCATATCTCGTTCAATGAAAGCCTCCACTAGATCAAGAAGGGTTATCAGAGAAAATGGCTTCAGTGACATCTGGACACTGATTTCTGCTGCACTGAATTCTCAACAGGTGATGAAAAACAGCACTATCCTTCTGTAACAATATATATTTTTAAAGAAAGGCCTTTTGGTAAAGTCCTGCTCCAAGCTGCTCCAGAAGGTGGAGAAAGATCTTAGTTAGCAACCCTGATTGGAGGGAGCTGACACCCAATCCAGGCAGTAAGCAAAATTAAGGGTTCCAAGCGATGCTCTCCACAATGACATGCACCTCAGTGAAAATCCACCTAACCCTGTTTGAAGGAACTTCAGAGAAAGACTAGAACCACAATAATATCTTATCTTAAAACATCAACAATAGAGGGGATCTAGTGGCAGTGGCTCAGACATGTCACACTGAGTAGGCAGGAGGCTTGAGTTGAAGATTATCTTTCACTTGTGATAACATATGACCTTTCTCTATTCGTTGGGACAACTCTACCATGATTTGTTTTCTGTTGGGAAGAGAAAAAGAAACCAACACTTGCTAAGAAGTATCAGTTCTGTCTTGCACAAAGAGTGAGAAGTGTATTTGAAAGAAAATTAACCTTCTAGCAGTTCTTCAAAATCGTCCACGAAAAACTCTTTCAAAGGTGGGCGCTTTGGTCTTTTCAAGGTATTTAGCAGCTGTTGGATTTTGGAGGACACTCTGCTGTTCACTGGGACACCTGTCAAATGGAAAAGATTTATTTTTTTGTCATATTATTGACAAACACACTAAAACACACAGCCTTCACGTGAAAAAGTCATCCAGGATGAATATCTTGTTTGGAAGAAAACAGCTTTATTTGTTTTCAAACCATGCTGTTCCCTGGCTACCTGCTGATGCAGACACCTTCTCACACTCTATTTTAGCTTTTCAAACCACTGAGCCCTTCATGAGATTCCAAGAGAAACACGAAGAAAGCTCTTTTCTCCAGAAATCCAGGTATTTACTACCTCTTAACTTTCATTCCATTCTGAAAGCATCAGAATGCTTGGAAAAAAATAAGCAAATCTTTCGATATTTTAAAATTTACGCAAAAACAGTCACAACACAAAACCTTGTCAAATGCTGGTTCTCATTTGTATATTTGATAGATTTATTTTTAATTAAATAACACCAAGTAGGTGTTTTGATATTTATCGAAATTTAAAGCTCTGAGGCAGTAAGATGGATATGCACATAGATATATATATATAAAAAAAGGAGGTTTATAATGCAATCACCATCTGCAGTTTCCAGGATGCTGCTGTTGTAGCCCCTGGGCACTCCTCGCACCGACGCTACCTGTGGGCGCTCGTGGTGCAGATGTCCCACCAGGCCAGTGGTCACGTCTGGGGGCGCAGAGTGGTTCTCTGGAGAAATGCAAGACACATATGGCAGCTCATCAGGCTTTCTGAAGAATTAATGTAGTCCAACTTGCTGCTTATGGCAGGGCATTTCCCAAATCCACTGTCACAACCTGGAGGCAAAACGCTGCTTTGCCTGGAGCTGTGCCCTGTTTCCTGAGTGTAGAAAAATGCTTAGGGAATGTCACAGAATCACAGCCTGGTCTGGGTTGGAAGGGATCTCAAAGCCCGTCTCATTCTAACCCAATGCCATGGGCAGGGACAACTTTCACCAGCCCAGGTTGCTCCAAGCCCTGTCTAACCTGGCCTTGGACACTTCCAGGGATGGGGCAGCCACAGCTTCTCTGGGAATTCCACCTCAGCCCCTCCCCACCTCCCCAGGGAAGAATTCCTTCCTAAATATCTAACCTGAATCTCTCTTCTAGTTTAAAACTATTCCCCCTTACCCTATCACCAACTGCCCGTGTAGAAAGTTGTTATCATCATTCCAAAATTATAACCTAGATTATGGAATGGCTTTGAAGGGAACAGGTTAGGAAACGGCAGTACTTGTGAGAGGTGTTTGAACAAAAGACAACAAGAACCGCAGGCCTGGAAAATTCAGAATCCTGATGAGTGAGAAGGGGAATGCAGGAGGGAAGAGCTGGAGAACACCCTGCTGCCCAGGGCTGGGGGAGCTGCCTCTGCAGGCACAGCCCTCGGAGCACCTCAGCATGCCACAAATCCTGCTGGAAGAACTCCAGGCACAGGGAGATCCAGGCAGTGCTGTGAAATACACACATTATCCCCCTACTCTAAGGCAGTGATTAGCACTAAAACAGCCAGAGCTCCCAGCACTGGTGCCAGATTTCCAGAGCTGAGCCACATGCCACCAGTCCGGCTCTAAAAGGTTTTAGAGGGATCACCAGGAGAAAAACTGAACTCCATTGCCATCCCTTACAAAGGTCCTCACGGCAATGCCAATGTTTGTACTGCAGAGACCACTAAAGGAAGCCCAGATTCCTTTCATGAGGGTCAGGTACACGAAGAACAAAGTGTCACTTCACCCCTAGGACAAACACCCTCAAATTAGTAACCACAAGGGTGACAACTGTGTGTAAAGTTGACCTGTATAACCAGTGTACAGGACCTACAGACAGCCCATATACACAGCTCAGACTCTCTCACTCTGTTCACTATATTTTTGGATTTTTTTTTCCCCTCCCTGAGCTTTCCCAAAGTCCCAAACCACAGACTTCCTGCAGCACAGAACTGAACCAGAGAAAAGGCCACAGAGCCAAGTGTTCCTGGTTCCCACGCTGCAGTATCAGCCCCCAAATCCCCTCTTCTCACCTGACAAACCCTGCAGGGATTAGTAAAGTCTGTCTACGGACAGACAATGTCTTCCATATGCAGAAGGAGTTAAGTTCAATTTACAGGATTCATGCTCAGATAAAAATCACATTAACCTAGTTAATTATTTGGGAATTTTATTAATAAATGCCCACGAGACCCCGTGCAATTAGTCTGTATCATCCAGAAACGCTGTGGCACAGCAGGGAAAGAGAGGTGGTGAGGAGGCAAAACAAAGACATGTGAGTGGATTGTGACTTCAGGAAAAACAAGTAATCAGATTCAGACCTTTTCATTAGTGATGAGAAGAGAGATAAATGCAAGAGAGTAGCGTCCCAAGAAAGAACATATGGGATATGACAGAAAATTAAAAGCCACAATAATCTGTAATTCCAGTTACTCTTAGAGCTAAGGTGGGAAATACTCCACAGTTGAGATGGTGATCTTGGAAAAAACCAAGACATAATGCCAGCCTTATTAATTTAAAAAAAAAAATTAAACTAAAAGGGGGAAAAAAACCCCAACACCCAAACAACATGTAGATGTTGCTCTTGCTGCTAAAAGTGAAAGACAAACAGCTTAAAAATAATGCACATTCCTCCATCAAATACACTTCCAGCACTGCAGTTTACTGCCTGGGGTCTTAGGCTGAGCTCACCATTAAAAGTGCAGGCTGGAGAGGATGAGCTGCAAGGGAACAAGCTGCTAAATTTAAACTCTCCAGCATCTCAAAATTGTGAATAGCTATTCAGTACACAACCAAAACGCAGAACATTTCAGTAGGGCATGGTAATTAAAATATGTAAGATGCCTTTTAGATTGGTGACATCAGCACATGATCTGAAAAAATAAATAAACTCTTCTTCTCTGCTCTAGGACAAATCAAAGCCCTTTGGGAAAGTATGTGAGTATTCACTGAGAAACAAAAAAGTCTGCAGTGTAAGAACTGAGTTTGCATGTTCTTGTGAGCAAGGAAGACTGCAAAGAGACAGGAAAAATGTCCCAACTGAACTGATACTGGCCATGTATGGATGTTAGGAATGAAAACTGATGGAACATGGCAGGCATTCCAGAAACGAGGAAGACTATTCTTATGCCAAAGGCACTGGAAATGTTACCTTTATGAACATTTTCAGTAGATCAGCTCTCAATGACTCCTGAGCTTCCTTCCTGATAGACACTGTAATTGCTTATTTATTTTCTCACTAATGAAATTTCAAACCTGAACACAGTCCAACATTCAGCTGCTTAAATGTTGGACTCTGAGCTCTTAATGAGGCCTGGATTTTGCATCTAATGTTGTTGATTAAACAGTCCTGATGGAGAGGTCGTAAGAAGGTGGGGGTGAAATCTTATGTGTATTTACCTGGCCTGTGGCATCAAACATAACAGGATGCCATGTTACATCTTCTGTATCTTGCAATTTTTTACAGCCGTATTAAGAATTTCATCAATCCAGTTAAGCTTGGGAGGTTTTGTAATTTTAAGGAGTTAAACATGATTCCTATTAATCCATAATGTGAAATCCAGATTGGCTCAAAGAGAAGTGTTGACGTATTCCATCTTTCTTACATCCACCAATGTCAAACACTGCAAATTTCTCATAGATAAAGCTTAGAAATAGGAATATGAAAATTTAGGTTTCTTTAAAGGGTGTTTTGTACAAACAGGAAAATTTCTCCAGCAATCAGTATCTCTGATTTCGTAACTTTCCCAAAATTCTGGGTGTTTTTCTTAATCTTTTGGGTATTTAACAACTGAATCACGTCTGAAATGCACAACTTCACATTCTTTAGGGTAAATACATATAGACTGCAAAGCATGCACCAAAACCAGCATTCCTTTGAAATTCTGCTTTGGAATCTAGCAAAACTGAACCTCATTTCCTGGTAAATCAAGCATTTTACCAAGAAGAATGCATGTTCAGATCTCATGAACAACTGCTTTGGGTTAAATGAAATACATACATGTCATACATACCTGGTCTGTGAACTGCACACTTTAAGGCTATTTACAGGTACCTCCTGGTGAACACCTTTGTGTTTTAGCCCTGCTTTGGGACTCGTAATCTGATTTTAATTGCAACCACACAGGCAGGATTACTGACCTATCTGGGTGTGTGCCATGAGATCTGCAAGCACAGTGGCAGCAGCGGTGGCAGGAGCGGGATTGGAAGCAGCAGGTTTCCCTCCAGGATGAGATGAGGTGGAGGATGCAGAGGATGAGGTGGAGGAGCCCTGAATGACCCGGTTAAGCCAGGGCTCTACGTTGGAATGGCTCTGGAACGGAGTGGAGCCGAGCCGCCCTTGCCGCCGTAACGAGCCCTCATCTTCTGATGCTGACGATGTGTCTGTGATCAAAATAACCACGACAGGCATGTAATGTGGCAATGACCAACACACAAGGGAACATGGAGCTGGGCCATGTCCCACGCTCTCCGCGCAGCCTTCTCGTGTGCCACGCGGGACATGCAGCGTCTCAAAGCAAATGGGGTCTGTTCACACACACACACACACACACACACACACACACACAAACCCTGCCCCGTAACGCAGCAACCTGTGCAAGTAAGAGCTGGAACACACCTGAAGCAAAGATTCAGTTACCTCCACTATTTGGAATGATGTAAGAGTCAAAAAAGGCTTCTACCTCCAGTACCTACCAGCACTCACCAACCACGTTCAATGAGCATCCCATCCCCTCCCACTAAACGGTATTTCTGCTTTGAACAGGTAAATTTTATCTCATCCCCATCCATAAATCCCATTAAATTTTTTGTTGGGTATTTCCCTTTTTATTTCTTTTGGAGGGGGGAAATCTTCACTTTTCTGACAACAAATTATTTTGAACACAGTGCTCTAAAGTTCAATGAAAGAGTAATTATTAGGCACGTATTTTAACCACATAAACTGGTACTATGTAGAAATGCTTAGTAAAGCCACTTCTCATTCCAGATGCATGTTTGTTGCTGTTAGAAGTCTGACAGAGGTCTCCCAATTTAATTACGATTCAGTCATTTACAACTTTCCAGAAGTTTCCCTTTGGCACACAATCTTTCCATATTTATTATCCACCCAACAACAAAGAAAAAGGTCAATCTAAGTATCAAGCAAACAAATCCCTGTTGATTTTGAGTGAAATACAGAATCTCTTAATACAGGAAAAAAAAAACTTGTCCTCCCCAAGAGATTGCTGTATTTTAAGAACTCAATCCTTTAAGTGCTTTATGTAAGACAGGGTGTGTGTTACCATACTCTAACAGTCCCTCCCATACCTGGAAATCTGGAGTGGGTTACATCAGGAATTCTGCAACCTTAGTTTTGGCTCCTTTTTTAATCCTCTGAACACGCAATCATTCAGCTAGATACAATTCCATATAAATCTGTTGAAGCCATGCTAAAAAAACTACTCCTCATCGTGGACAGTGCATTTCAGTTATCAGCCATTTAATTTTCTGCTTTTCAAGAATATGAGCATTTCCAGTAACACTTCAGAACAACTGCTCTTAACAGTGTAAAACCACAAAACCCAGAAACCTTTTCATAAGAAGTCCATTTAACTTGATGGTATTTTCAAAGTTAAAAATAGTAGATGTCTCATGTGACTTCCTTCATCAAGCATAACAATTTTGAATGAAAATAGCCAAACAATGGATCTCTGAGAAGATCCAGCTGTGGTGCATCCCCATTCCTGGGTCCATGCCTCTCTGCCTGGAGCTTTTGGCAGTTAACTCCATGTGCTCCTGGGAGAGCAGCCAAACCTGTCCCCTAGTGCTGGTAACCTTCCCTTACTTTTAAACAAAAAGCAAAAATAAGCAATTACAGGAATATGGAGCAAGATAGGATTACAAACAGTCAGGGATTGGGGGGGGGGAAAAAAAAAACACAAAAAACCCTCCAACAAACCAAAACCACTATGTTTGCAATCTATAATCACTTCAGAGGGAAAAAATATAACTACAGAAAATGCAGTTTTCTCACAGAATACACACTCTGACAATATCTCCTTACTCAAATCCATGGCTAATGAAATCTCTCATATATCTTACATGAGTGGAGGTGAAAATACCCAAACCCTTTAAACGTACACTGTTAACTGTGTATAAAAATGAAGGGCCCATAGTAAAAGTGTAATATCAGAACATAATTACACCGAGAAGGTCACACCAGTAGTTGTCCTGTGGGAGTTGCAAGGGTTAATCTGTGGTGTGTGGTGACAGAATACCACGAGCTTGGCTTCCAGCTCTTCCTGGCTGGGAGCTGACCCAAGACAGTCACAGAAGCCACCACCCTTGAGCCAGACTTGCATCAAGGCTGAAGCCCAAGTTGTGGTCACAGGAAATCCATGTGAGAAGGATGAGAGACTCAACCAAGAGCATGTTAAAGTATTTGGAAGGATGACTGATAAAGCAGTTCCATTACTGCCAGCCAGGAGCTGTGTTTGAATGTAACATTGTGCCCAGAATCACAGGCTGGTTTGGGTTGGAAGGAACCCCCAAGCTCATCCCATCCCACCCCCTGCCATGGGCAGGGACACCTTCCACCAACCCAGGTTGCTCCAAGCCCCATCCAACCTGGCCGTGGGGCAGCCACAGCTCCTCTGGGCAACCTGTGCCAGGGCCTCATCACCATCAAGAACATTAATGCAGTGCTTTCTTTCTGGGACCTGATGGCAGCTGTTTATAAGAAAACTTCAGTTGTTAATACCAAAGCATGGTTTTATTTGCATTAACTCCTGCCAATATAAGGATTTAAGACAGGGGGGTTAATGGCTCAAGACTAGATGCTCAGCACTACTTGGGTTCTTTGCAACTTCAGATCATTCTTGCTGAGCTAACTTTGCAAATAAAGGCAGGCCCATAAAAAGCCAATTATTTTTATGATTTGATAGAGCTGAGGCAAGTCCCCAGAACACCTCTGAATGTCCTGATTCCCCATGATACAGAACTCACCCAGTGGTCCATTCTCTTACAGAAGATCTCATAAAAAGTCACCTTCCAGACACACTTAACTCTTCCTAGATTATCCTGAGTTGGAACATCGAGTCCAATTCCAGGTCCTGCACAGGACCACCACAAGAATGACACGATGTGCCTGGGAGCATTGTCCAAATCAGGAACTCCAGCAGGCTTGGGGCCATGACCACCTCCCTGCCATACCAGGACACACATTATCAGCTCGTGCTGATTTATTTAGGGTGCTGCTGTCCCCTGTCAGAGCCCAGTGTGAACCCACATGGCTGCTCTGCTCACCACCTGCACAGGCATGTTAGAAGATGACACTCCCCAACAGCACAAGCACACGAAACCATGCAGATCTGGTGGCCTCATCCTGCTCTGGTTGAAGGATGAAGGTCAAACAGGCACACACATGGACTGCAGGGTCAGGCGTGAGGCATGGCCAGGCACATGGACCCTTTACACACCACCAGCCCTTTTGATCCCCTTACCCTGCTCTTTTCTCCATACTTGCTCCTCCCTAAGGCCACCCCTTTCCCCCTCTGTGCCTCCTCACCTAAACAGCCCATCACAAGCCTCAGGCAGTTCCAAAATACTTTTCTCCCACACCTCTCTGCACATCCCCTTCAGTCCAGAAAGCACTCTGGTGCTGACTGGTCTTAATGGGTTTCACACGTGGCCAGGAGGGCTGAGGCTCTCCAGGAACAGCCCCAGGAGCAGCCTGGACAGGATGACCCTTCTCTGAGTCCTGAACTTGGGCCTTCTGCTGTTCCCAGTGCTCCTCCAGGCTTGTGCAGCTGGGCCCTGGGACAGGGTATTATTTGGGATGCCCCACTGTCCTGCACAGGTGTGCAAGCCAGCTTTTATCACACAACCAAACACTGTCCCCACAGCATCTCAATGCTTTTTAACAGTAGTTCTTAAAAGAGATTTTAATTAAAGATACTTAACATATCTTCTAGGCAAAACCACTAAGGGTCAAGAAAGACCATATATAATAGAGAAAATCATTATTTATTAACTTATGAAATAACTGGAGAACCCACAAAACCAATATACTAAGTTGTGTGACTAGGAAAAAAAAGCGGAATTTCCTTTAAATGGGAAGAACAGAAAGAAGAACTACAGCTCAGGAAGCAGGAGAGCAGCACACCAGAACTCTTTTAGAGCAGAGGAGTAGAACCAGAAATGATGGGAGAAGGGCAGTAGAGGTCAGTGTGCTTCTGCTCCCAGCTCCCAGGCCATATTGCAAAAGACAAGAATACATCCTCAGAATCCAAGAGCTTAGGAAATTCCTCTTCTTTTCATGCAGGACTCTGGCCCCAAACCACTTGGCTTGCTAGCACAACATGCTGTATGGAGAAAGATTTTCTTAACCTCTGGAGAATGCCTTGTGAGACTACAGGGAGATTACTTTTCCCCCTTAAAAATTAAAGGCTGCATCTGCCCTAAACAACCAGAACAATCACAGTGTATGATTTTCTGACTGTTTCAAGTTGCTCACAGTTGAAACCATCTGAGGAGTGCTCTGCAATTAACACAGCAACTCTGACGTTCTGGCATTTTCTTCAACTTTTAAAAAAAGAATCTTCTGCAATGTGAAAGGAGGTATTTCCACCTCTGACAGGCTTGCCAAGATTATCTCCTTCAAGCGAGATACGATGTAAGAGAACATACGTAATGCAAAAAGGGCACCTGCACACTCCGACTGCTTTCATGTGGACCTTCAGCAGCTGCAGTGTCCCCAGATGAGACACTGAAAATTGTGAGGAAGAACACCAAAGGACAAATCCAATGGGAAACCAATTATCAGGAAATACAGACAGAATTTAGTGCAACCTACTAACAACTTAGCAAAACAAAGCCTTTGCTCTTTATATTTTGCTGTTGGGTTCCATGGGCAAGAGGGACCATCCCCAAATGGGTTGGAAGGGACCTTAAAGCTCATCTTTTTCCACCCCCTGCCCCGGGCAGGGATAGCTTCCACTAGACCAGGCTGCTCCAAGCCCTGTCCAACCCGGTCTTGGACACTTTCAGGGATAGGGCAGCTCTGTTAACACCCTGTGTTCAGACAACAGGTACCTGGAGGGGTGTATGTCTCAACCGAAGAGTGCACCAGGACAGACCGTCTCTTCGAGGGCATGGGCATCTTCCTCTCTTTGTATTTTGCCAGTGCTGCTTGTACTGCTTCAGTGTGGACATCTATGCAGAAAGCAAACAAACACACAAAAAGGGTTAAGAGATTCAATTTGTCAGTAGGACTGAATCAACACCCCTGACTCCTGCTCGAATGCAGAGCAGAGCAATGGTTTCCAAAGCTAAGGCAGCATGAAAGCAGGGTCAACATGAAGCCAGCTTGAAAAGGCTCTGCAAGGAGCATTTTAGAAGAACACCCTGAAATAAACACCGAAGTTACAAAATACTCAGTACCTTAGTTCTGAACTAGGAGTTATTTTTCATTTGGGGGGGGGAAATTTCAATGAAGATTTTGGAGATTGGCAACAGCGTTTTACTCTTCACCCACAAAATCCATGATGGGAAAAGAAGTACAAGATGCATACCTGAAGGTCTCACAAAGAATGCAAGTAATAAGAGACAGAAAAAGGAGGCTAGTGGATTTGATGATTTTGGAGGTCTTTTTCAGCCTCAGCTATTCTATTATTCTAAATGAAATTTTCCTGAAAGCAAAATCTACCGTAACAGGCTCATGGGCTGTATCTTAACTTCAGTGATTATTAAGTATAAACTGAGATTAAAGAGGAATTCAGTCACAGAATAACAGGATATGAGGAGTTGGAAGGGACCCACAGGGATCATCAAGTCCAACCCTCCCCCCTGCACAGGCCCATCCCCAAGAGTCCCACCCTGTGCCCCAGAGCATCATCCAAACCCCCCTGGAGCTCTGGCAGCCTCGGGGCCGTGCCCACTGCCCTGGGGAGCCTGCTCAGTGCCCACCACCCTCTGGGGGAAGGGCCTTTCCCTGATACCAACCTAACCCTGCCCTGACACAGCTCCAGGCCATTCCCTGGGTCTGTCCCTGCTCCCCACAGAGCAGAGATCAGTATTGCTGGGGTTATTGTGATTTTTCTGTAAATTGTGACTCCAACTTATAATCTCTCCCAGTTTCCTCCATTATCAGAAGGGGGCAATTTAAAGTGGGATTAATTTTCCCTCTGGGTTTTAAACCAGCACGGGTGTCAAAAGCTAAAACTTACACAGAAAGAAAATTCATGACAAGCAAACAGATGCTGAGGAGAAACGAGGCAGATCAACAACATCCTTTAACTCCCCACCTAAGATTCAAACTCATGAAAAACACATGCAACATGTGCACCCTTCCACTGGCCAGAACCAGGGCAGGTTCCAAGGATGTGATGATGCACTGGTCTGACCACACTTCTTTTACATAGAAGGTGCTACAGAAGAATTGCAGAATTTAACTATTCAATTTGAAAGAGAATATGTATTCTTTCATTAAGAATCCACACATTCTTTTTGTTAAGAGGCAAATATGTAACAGGTTGATAGATCTGTAGGTATGAAACTATCTGTAGGTATGTAAGTGTGTGTGACAGGCATACACAACTCACATATAATATATACTGGAATAGAATTATAGCCACCCTTTCCCTTCCCCACATCTGAGCTTTTTGTCAAGTCTTGGTTTCTCCTCATCTTCAGTATTAGCTGCAATTGCCCACCACTGAAATTTATTCCCATGGATAACCAGGAGCAAACCTTTTATGTCCCAAAAGTCCAGAAAGTTCAAGCAGGATTTAACCTCAACTAAAGGCTGCTTTTGCAGCCTTAAAAGTAAGGGCAAAACGCCCATTCTGGAGGACACATTTCCATGGCAGAACTTCCAGTCAAAACCAAGCTGAATGTTTCCAGAAAGAGACAGTAACCGTGACATGCACTCACTTTCACCATCCATATATGATTTAAAGGATATTTTTGTTACCTTAACATCTTGTAGGAAGAAGGGGAACATAACAATTTTTTTTTCTCCAGAAAAAGCCTTCCAGAGAGTAAAATAACACATAATATTTATAGTCTACATATAAATACCTCAAGTCATTTATTAACACTGCAGAGAAAAAAAAAAAGAAAGGTAGTTGTGCATTTTGGGAATGAAAAGGCCCAGTTGGAGGCTCTACTTTCAACAAAGTAGAGCAGGGGCAGGTCATAACATCACAGGCATTTGTGGGAGCAAGCCTGGGAACTGCTTTTTATTCCCCTGCCAGAGGGCAAATTCAGCACCACCTCCTCCTCCAGTCCTACCTCCCACCCCAAAACCTGGAACAGACTGGATTAAATGATAAAAACGCAGTCAGGAGGCAGTCAGGAGGAGTTTTTATTCTGTTCCATGTTTTATTTTTACAGCATCAATTTAACTTATCATTCCTTCTATGCTCATTAAGATCTATTTCCGCTTGAAACCTTTCCTTTAATATCTTGTCCTTGGACAACAGCTGAGTAGGAACATCCTCTCTCAGCCAAATCAATGAAATAATTGCTTTCACTTCCCTGGAACACTTCGTTCCTATTCCACATTTCCTTTCAAAGCTTTTCTACATTACAGACATGATGAAACAGATTTCAGTTAAAAAAAAAAAAAAAAAAGTCAAAGGGATGAAATTATTTTAAAGAAGCAGAACACTTCAGGTGCAAAAATTCATCAATTAGTATAAATTAGGGTTAACTGGATATTGGAATTGCAAAAAGAAGCTCTCTACCACTGCCTGTTACTTAAATTCTTTAAAATTCACTGTGAAATTGATTTACCATCTAAAACTGTGGAGTTCAGTTTGCTTCAGGGAATTAAAGAGTCACTAAAATCAGACCCAGAGATATCGCATTTCTGAGAACAGAGAACACAAACACTGAGCAGTGAAAGTGATGAACAGCAAGCCCAGCATTTCATTAACACAAAGAGGATGTGAATCAAAGTGAGGAAAAAATATATATGCTGCCATCCCAAAGCAGAAGTAGTTGTCTTGGGGAAATATTTTTAAGCTTTTGCACTTTACAAAGCTGCAAACAACCAATTAATAATTGATTCAAAACACTTTGTTTTCCTTGTGTTGTAGCAAACCACATAATTTTCTCATCCCTTTTATGTACCTATTCTCATTTTCTTTCTTTCCACATGGCCTTAAAAAAGGATGGGGGAGGAACACTCAAATATTTCGTGGGCTGTAAATCACTGCTCCTAAACTCTCCAGCTATAGAAGAGCATTTTTCATTCCCATTTGTAGCCTCTGCTCGTTTGTCAGCCTTCAATTCCTGTCCCTGCCTTAGGCACAGGAGGAACAATTTGTAGGGCTGGCTGAGGCAAAAATGGTTATTTATAGGCTGCCCAATGTCCCTGCTGCTCACAGACCTCCAAATACCAACAGAACTGTCTGGGTGGCACAGGAAGGGTACCCAGAAAAAGGTAACATTTGTGGGTTGACACATGAACAGTAATAACCTAAAGAGAGGAAAATGTGATGATGAGATGGTAATAATAGAATGAGACAAGAATGGTAAAACATTATTCTCATTCTAAAGCCAGAACACAGCACTGTACCAGCTACTAAGAAGGAAATTAACCCTATTTCTGCTGAAGCCAGGACAACAGGCTTGCATTTATTGATAGTATTCACTGTCAGGTTTTTTTGGGTAATATTTACTGTTTGAAGACAAGAACCTGGGTACGATAAAAAAATATAGTTCATTTAAAAGGACAACTCCTTTGGGAAACTACCAAAAAAGTGCTTACAGCAAGGAATTGACAGATTATTTGCATAACAAGGCAAAATTGTTCACTTGCTTGCTTATTTTAAGTAATTTATGTTCATGGTTCTAAAGTACCTATAACTGCACCAGAAAGAGATCCCCTATTCGAGGAAAAGCTGCATTCCACCCTCACCAGCTACTATTGAAGGAGACATAGGAGAACTGGTAAGATTTAATGAAAGGAAAACAAGAAATAAAGACTGAAAGGAAAGAAAAAAAAAAAGAAGAAACAACACACTCTCAACAGCCTAAACAATAAATAAGGCATGAGATTAAGAGAAGGAGCCTGAAGTTGGTTATTCTTCACAACAGGCAACTTGTGGCAGTACACGAGCAGTTAAAAAAGGCAACAATATCTATCTTTTCATTGAGATAAAGAAGCCAATCACTAATGCAATAAATCTGAAGAATTCTTTTCTAAAAATTAGAGAGGAAAAAGGGGAAAAGATACTGGCTTCTGAAAGCCATACCTACATTACCTTGCATTGACACAAGTTAAACCTAAACCAAGTCAAGCAACAGCATCACTATTTGGTTTTGTGATCACCTGAGAACATTAAGCCTTGTCACATATCACTAATGGGAAGAAGAAACCCAATGCCATGTGTTGCAACCCAGAACTTTCTAAATTTCCAAATGATGAAGTTGTTCTGGGCAGGAATATTTAATGAAACATGAGTTAGGGGAGCAGCGATGGGAAACCACAGTAGGATGTCGCAGTCCCCATCAGGATTTCCTGCTGAACTTGTCCTCTTCTTGCACATTTTTATTTCTGTTGGTTTAACAACAGCACACCTTACTTGAAATTACTTATTTTCCATAACTCACTGTTCAGTTAGCCCTAAGGAACACAGACAGGCACATGAGCTCCGTTTCTGGGGCCAGGTTTTACACACAAGCAGTGCAAATACAATGCAAGAACCATTGCCCAGGCAGTAGCAAGGCAAGGTGATGCAAGACCAACCCCATGGTAAGGATGTGCAGTGCATGTCATGACTTGCACTTCCCATCCCCAAACTCAAGCCATGTAATTACCCTGGAAAACAAACAGAAAAATATCAAGCTACAAGTCCAAAGGTATTTAGGAGAGAAAAGCTCCCAAACACCTGCCTTTCCTTACTATTGTGACAGGAATTTCACAGGGAAACAGTGCACTTCAACCACCTGAGAAGTAACAATGGGAACAGGATGCAATGAGGATATTGGTATTTTCACACAAGTTTCCAAAACAGGTCTGGCCCTGTGGTGTCCATTTAAAAAGAAGTAGAATATCCATTGTGACATTTCCCTTTTTTGTGCACTTGCTTTAAACCAGGAAGTATTTGAAAGTGAGCTACAATAAATATATAACCTTCCTTTAACAAAATAACCCAACTAAGAACGTGAGCTGCAATAAATGTATGACCTTCCTTCAACAAAACGACCCGCTCAAGCAAGCAAAAAAGTTCCCCAAACCCACACACTGTAGTCTTCAAAATTTTTAAATAACTGGAAATCCAACCTTGTTTTCTCAGGGAAAGGCTGTTAAACAAGGTAAAATTCCATGTAAGAAACACATCAGAAAGCACGTCTACAGTCTCTTTCCCTTCTGGCTTTTCCTCCACTCCAGATTCAAACAAAACCACTCAGGTACCGAAACAAAAGACATTCTCATTAGCTCTTCCATTCTTCCAAAGCACTTCCAGCTTTTTGTGTAGGTGCAGGTCCTACTGTACAGGCACTTCTCCTCCTAAGGCACATGATGTCTCACCCCACTGCTCCCCCTTACCGGATCGGAAGCGCTCGTCCCTCGAGTTGGTCGAACGGGATTTCTGCTGTTTCCCTACAGCAGCAGTGGCCTGGGAAGAGCCTGGGACTCTGTTCTCTGCTTGCAGGGATGGATCCACACCTGAAATACAGTTTTATTTTAGCGCAAATTCAGCTTTGCAAATAAAACCTCCGCTCCCCATGTCTCCATTCTTTTGTCACCCTCAGCACCTCCTCACTCAAGTGGAGCCCTAAGGCTATTCCTTTAAAAAACAGCTCATCTTCTACCTGCATTTTAACCCAATTTAATCTATACCCATTTAACAGGGCAATACTGAGAAGACTGACATTTTACAATGTTCTCTAACAAAACCTTTGCAGATATCAAGGGCAGACTTACTGTCAGCTTCAGATGTCTGAAAGCTACTGCTGTAATCTAGCTTGGCTGGGTGCTTCATGTACTCATGAAATCATGACAGACCTTCCCATTCCCATTCAGGGCAACAAAAATAAGAGGAACCAAACCAACTCTCTAGTTGTTTCCTCTGCACCTGGATAACCCAGAGCAGTTGCTCACCTTTAGGCTTGTTTATGTTCAGGAAGATGAATCTCACCTTTATATTCTAGCACATCAGAAATAAGAAATCAAAGGAGTGGACAGTAATTATCAAATATTCCCTGTCACTTCTCGATCCCCCAAAGAAGCAGACTCCCTGGGACATCAAGGGCTGTACAAATTTGAACTAGGAAATTACATTTGCAATTTTATTATACATCCACACTTAAAAATGCAATGTAAAAACTCCAATGCAGTTGAGAGGGGTTTTGCACCACCCTAACATGGGCTTAGCTTAGTGCTGTGTTCATCAGCAAACTTCCCTTGCCCATGGAAGATCTGCTGCACCAAGTTTACGGTGTTTACTCAGCCCTTGTGCCACACAGAACTGGGCACATCTTTCATTTTATTCCTTCCTTCCCTTGAAGAGCTTCTGCTTTCCCACCTGCCCTCGAGTCTTTTGAAAACAATGCATTTTTGAGACAAAAATCACGTTTCCAAAATTTGAAAACCACATTTTTAAAATGCAAATATTTACCAAAAGCAGCTCTCACTGAGCTGAAGCACCACCTCAGAAGAATCTGAGCCAGTTCCTTTGCAGAGAAAGCTCTTACTTTAAAAAGTGAGGAAGGGTTCCTCTTTCTCTCATGGGGTTTTTGTTCCCTCCCCTTTGCCTCAAAGTGTGTACCAGGAAAGAAACTGGTAATTACTAACAAATCTAGCAATTATAAGACCTTTCACTAAGCTGGCGTCTTTACACTTGAAGTGTAAATCTTCAAACAGCAATTGAATTAAATATCACAGTTCTACCTCAACTGATCAAAATGAACTTTCAAATATAATATCCTCGGGATTTCATCATCTTCCTGACAGGACCAATTGCTGTACACCAGCTTTTTTAGGAAGCTGGTAAGGCCTCTGGATGAAGGCACTCCATAATCCCCTTTCCAGCCCCTTTGCAGCTGACAGTGAACACCTCTGGATGTTGAAGAAGCAACCTTGAGTTAGCCATGGGCTCAGGGAAGGGGGGTGTGTGTGTGAAAAATGAGTCTAAATAATAGATAAAGGGAAGGATCATTTAATAAATCACACAGATGTAAGTTTTCAGAAATTAGTCCAACTCCAGAAATATGGTCCTGTCTTCTACGACTTGTGATGGAGAAAGAACAAATACATTCTCACCTGACAGTTTTCCTACTTTCCAAGTAAAGCCTTTTAAGCACATGACAGTATGTGGAACATCCAATGCTGGATAAACTGAGACAGGCCAGAAAAGCAGCCCGAGTGTCCTCACTGGAGAGCAGCTGAACGTGGAGCTGAGCAGCATGGAAACATCACGTGCTTACCTAATACACAGATGTAACTCCCTGAAACACCTCAGGAGAACTCTGTTTCTAAAAGAAAAGCAAATGCAGTCTGCCAACTGAATTGATTCAGCAGATGTGACAGTCACAGAGTGCTGAATACACTGCAGAATTCTACTTTACATTTCACTTGAACACAAATTTTCCGTAACCACAAGCCAAACAGTCCAGCGAGATTTGTTGATCTGGAAATAACAAACAACTTCAGATTTTGTTAAAAAAATCAAGGCAAGTCATCTCCTCAAAGCCTGACCAAAAAAGAAGGGATAACACAGTAATTACAGTGGTGGAAAAGAGAAGCTGGGGAGCTCCCTCAACTAGAATGCTGATGAAATCTTTGGACAGCAGCGTATCTACTTCTTTTTTTTTGTGTGATCTCATCAAAAGAGACCTTGTATGGAGAAGATAACAAAAGAAGAGCAGAACTTTGTTTGGTGTGCCATTTTTTTCCTCCAGGAGGGTTGTTAGTTCCAACTAGAAAAAGAGATTCATGTTCTGCTCAATTCCTTATGCTTAACTTTTCCAGCCTTGTATTAACTACAAAAGCCTTGAAAAAGCAGGACTTGTAAAAGCCCTTTTCCATTTTGTGATCCCATGCTGGGTGGGGGGATCAGCTGGAAAACAAGCTGACTGGTATAATCCACCAGCAGATGACAATGAAAGCAGTGGCACTGTTAGAAACCACAACTCAGTTTCAGAAACCACAACTCAGTTTCTTCTGTTTAAGTCTCCCTTTTCACCGTCCCAGAGAAGGTGGTTTCGTATCACAGTGCAAAAATACCAAGGATGAACCTGAAAAACATCACTTCTTGGTAAAAATAGTAAGACAGTGCCCCTAACTCTTAGGCTACCCAATCAGGTGCCAAAAAAAACCCGTTCCACAAGCTTGGTGAGCTTGTTCATTTATTCTCCTACTATGCAAATCACTGCCTTAGCCTTCAGCAAAGGCGGCTCCCCTCCCTCCACTCATACCGAAGTCTTCACCAAAATAACACTGGAAGAGGATACACCAAAGGCACTTGACCCACCAACACTGCATGTTGTCCACTTTTAACTTACTCAAAGCTGGCAAGAATGAAGTCATCGTAAAAAAGCTGTTTGTTTCAACCAACTGAAACAATTCACTTCTACAGGAAGAAATTCAAGTCACTTTTGGAATTATTACTGTATTTTTCCATCCATAAACACTGGAGAATGAAGACTAATACTGGCATGTCTAGCAATTTTTATTTCTGTAAGCAAAAAAGATTTTCCTCTAAGAGCAGTGAACAGTTGCCAGGATAAGGAAGACTCTCTGCTGGCATTGCTGGGGAGGATGTGCAGCTAAAGTAATAACGGGAACAACAGGCATCATAGAATAGGCATTGTGCTTGACAATCTTCCATGTTTCTACATTTTCCTCTAGTCAACAAAGTAAATTCCAGCTCACAAGTTTCCACTTGGAGCACATGAAACAATTTTAAAGGCATTATTACCTTCCTTTCAAGGAAACACAAAACAACAGCAAAAAATACAAAAGCATAGAAG
The DNA here is from genome assembly GCA_035583155.1 of Acropternis orthonyx. Taxonomy (NCBI): domain Eukaryota; kingdom Metazoa; phylum Chordata; class Aves; order Passeriformes; family Rhinocryptidae; genus Acropternis; species Acropternis orthonyx. The sequence continues at coordinate 1,319,941 of JAWWEU010000002.1, read as the reverse complement.
ACACTTGTTATAAATTCAGTTAGTCCAGATACAAGCGAGGATTTGGATTCAACTCAGTGAATCCAAACACTAATCAAACTGTCTCAGTGAAAATACCCAGAAGCAAGAGACACACTTATTCAGACACCGTGACCAGGCTGATAAGCAGAACACCTACATGTCATTAGTCAGTTTCTCAGAATAATAGTCTATTTGAAGCAGCAGCTCCGAAGATGCTTCTCAAGCAGCTCAGCTCTCCTGAAGGAAGAGGACTCTGCCTGCCAGTCACTGTCCAGCTTCTCAAACCCCAACCCAAGAGATCCATTCAGAACACATCACCCTTAAAGTCATTATTGAGCTTTATGCCTTCTAGGCAGCCCTTACCACTACTTATGTGGTGACCACCAACCCATCACCAAACCATGGGAAAGCATGAAAGGCTTGGACCTCACTGCCTAAATCCAGATTCCTTTAGAACCACCAGCCCGAGGACTGGTCTCTTTGAATGATTTTGTTTTAAAGTCACAGAGTGAAATCACCAATTGGGTTTCTTTGCTTGGCAGCAAGCTCAAAAATGCATATTGTACCTAAACAGATATAGTCAAGACTTTTCATGCGAAAGTAATTTATCACTAAAAAACCTGAACAGAAAAGTCAATCTACTGATCCAATCTCCATATCAAGGTCTCAGAAGAATGTGCTATGAGATTTGGTCATATAGGTGCAATACTAAAAAGGACACTGAGGTGAAAAGGCACATGATATTTCAGGACACTGTGAGCAGGGAAGCTATAAACAGCTTTTTCAACTAGCCCATGTGATCACATTACATTTTCACATACCTCATTTAAACCAATTACACCAAGATCCAACCAAATTAGCTACTTAAAATTTGGCCATACTTTGATCATAGCTATTACACCTACAATATAAAGCAGGAGTGGCATCAAGAAAGGTACTTACACATTTTTTCCTACAAATTATAAATACAAGAAATTATAAAAGCTATTGTAGACTCCAAGACACAAGAGGAAGTTGCACATCCTTTAAAAAAGGAGCTATGCATACTAAGTGCTACAGGGTATGTAAAACATCCTTTTCTAATTGAATGTGAGGCTGAAGCACCCACAAAAAGGTAAAAACAAAAATCACAGTCATACAGAATCAAAGAGCAACCCAGGTTGGAAGTGACCTTGAAGATCCAGCCTTTCAGTTGGTATGTATCCCTGCTAGCAGCAGGAACACTTTTCAGAGACATGAGACAATGAAAATATAGGAAAAAGTATGGGACATGCCAGCCTTAACTAAAAACAGAGGAGGTTTCATCATCATTTTCCTTAAAAATGAAAACTTGAAAATGCTAACATTTTAATTTTGCTGGAGCAGAAGCCCTAAGGAAGAACACAGGGAAACCAAGTACAGAAGTAAATAATTAGAGTGGAATCACTCTGACACCAGAGGAGAAATGAAGTCACTCAGCAAGGTGTTTCTGTAGCACTAACCAAATCTAGTGTAATAATTTCCAGGGACTGCTCTGTAAAGTAGCACCAGGACACTGCAGCTGTAACCTCATCTACCCAGCAGAAGAGGCAACTTGAAAACAACCAGTGACACTGTGAAAAGATCAGTAAAAAATCAGAATACTACAGAAATGACCATCACAAGGCAAGAGTTCTGTCAGAAAGGAAGACCAAGACCACCAGCACCTTCACCATTATCATTCTTGGCAAAGACACAGAACTGACACCCGGAGATGGAGAAAATGTGTGCCAAGACAACGGTGGAACCAAAAGGTCCTCCAGTTAACTGGAAGTGATTAGCTTTGGGAAGAACAAGGAATAGCACAGTGAGCAACAGAGCATCTGGAAGTGTAAGGAAGCAGAATGAATGCTCCTGGCAGACACCAACCACTGGTGTGTCAGCTCACAGAGAGGACAACAATCTCTCTTCTGTTTTAGAGAGATCCCTTCTAAATGTCTCATGCCCTTCCATCCAAGCCAGGTATGACCTTCCTTTACAGTGCAGTCCTCTTTTCCTTCCAGCAAGGCTCCTCACTCCCTCTGTCTCATCTTTTCCCTCCAGAAGTCTCCCCCACGGCATCTTTTGCTGAAGTTGTACCAAAACTAATGCTCCCAGAGCCCTGCTGAGGAGACAATGGAGAAGAGAGACTTGTCCTCCGGGCAAGAGCCAGGAATACCCACACAGGACTGTGCCCCTTCCCAACCTTGCATCTCACCTTCTCCAGAGGGAGTTCCAGCAGAAATACTCACACACAGGGAGGAGCAAGCAGCACCTGCTCGTGTTCAGAGCAGAAATCCCTCAGCTCCCACTCGGCACAACATGCCAAATGGAAAATAACTGGGATTTTGTGGTTGCTTTCCTTGCTCAGACAGCACCCAAGAAAATGGTCAGGATGGAGTTACTAACACTAGGTTTAAGCAAAGGGGAAAACTCCAAATGAGCTGGAAAAGTTGGCTGGTTTTCCTGTGTAATAGATAAGCAGCACTGGAAGCTGCACCATGGTTAAAAAAATGCATGCATTATAAATACTAGATGCATATAACAGGGCAGCTGCTTTATTTATATTTTCACATATAAAGATCCATAAAATCTATTTTTATATATTAGAGATAGATACATAGATATATAAGAAAGAGCTACTCTGGCCACATTATTAGAACTCCAGAAAATACTCATGGTCCTTTTAAAGAAACAGCTGGTAGGTGAGCAGGAAGTTGCCACAGTAGCAGAGGATTGTTCCAGGGTCATTCCTATTTAACAGCTGCATTTAACTATTTAGGAACTTTATTTAACTATTTAGAAACTGCAGACTACCTTCACATGACCCACTGGCTGCTGTCTGAATATGTGAAGTACGTATTTCATCTTCCCTTTTGGTTAAGATATCTCTGAAACGGTTTCAGGTGTCTGGAGTATGAGCACAATTCAGGTAAATGGCATGGCAAGCACCAAGAAGTCCACAGTTACCAACAGCTCCTATTTGAGTGCCGAGAGAAATTTCTTTCCCTTCACATCCAACATGACATTTCACTCCCCAAGATGAATATTTTAATGCCCCAATGTCCTGGTTCTGTCCAGGACAGGGTTAATTTCTGCAGTAGCCAAGAGCGGGCATGGCCAGGACTCTGAGGTTATTCTAAACCACCTCCTGTCATTGCCAGGAACCATCAAAAGGTTTCTGAAATTCAACAATGAAGTATATATAGTATATTCATATACAATATATATACTCTATACACAATGTGTGTGTATATATATAGTACATACATATACACACACAGTATATACTATAGTATATAGTACTCTTGGCTACCAGGAAAGAAGGGAGCCCAGGAATTGGCACCCACCAGAACAGGACACTCACTGTAAATGTTTCTTGTTTTATCATGTTATTTCTGAATGCTTTTACACTCCAGCTCCATCCACATTCAAAACCCGTCTCTGCCACGTGCCTGACGTTACCCATCACTCAGAAGGTTCACCATGGTTTCCTACAGATGAAATTCTTTCCTCAGAGTTTTATCTGAAATTTGCATGCAGAGCTTGACTGAGGAAGCCAATTACTGACTATTAAGTTTTACGTCATTAAAATAATTAATTACTGTTTAAGGCCTGTTATCACTCAGCGCTCGGTTTTAATTTTGCACAGTGCATTTCGTTGAATCAGTGAAAGATAACTCAGTATTTCCACATAGCTTTGTGTTTTCTAAGCAAAACCTTAATATTTGCACTAACTCTTCACCACTGCAGGTTTAGAGTTCTAGAATATAAAACTGCCTAAAGGAAAGTAACCCCTGAATCATGATGTGTTCTGCTTAATTTTCCTGTTAATTGAAAATGTGCTCTGCAGCCATTTCTCTCTTTTTCTGTTCGCCAAGCCCTCTGTGGAGTTATTTAACACTGGCTGGGTAAATAATTCGGCTCCCCACAGATTCAACTATTCAGCTACCCAATCCATTTCACATGACATTGAAAGAGCAGGAGTTAACATGTGATTAGTTTTCAGGTGGCAGTTGGATGAGGCATAACATGAAAAGCTGAACTTCCAGAACTGCCTGAGTCTGCTTTGAAGATATAAAGCTGCAGAAGGGCAAGAGTTAGTGGTCCTGAAGATAGTCAAATCACAGACTAAGAACTCAAATGTAAAATGCTGACATTCATCAGTCTGCAAAAACTTAATGGATAATGAATCTTCTGAACCCTATCAGGAACACTGCAATCAAATTGTTAATGATAAAAAATGTCTGCAGGCTCCAAGCCTCTGGGACTCCCACACGCTAATCCAAGCTACACTGAAGCTGTGTCAATTAACCAAACTCCAAACTAGAACTGGGTTAATGGAACATATGTCAGGAAATTGAAATAAGCAGTTAGTTTCATGTTTTAAGCAAACTTTGTCTTTTTGCCAGAGTATCATTCTTTGTGCTCAGAGCCAGACAGCTCATTCATTTTTTTAGCATATTAAAGCTAGATTCCTGTCAGCTTAATGCTAAACTAGGCCAAAGTGGTAAAAAAAAAACCAAACAGGTAATCTGGTGTTTTTTAGAAAACATGGTATCAGGCAAGAAGGATTTTGCTGCCTCATTAAAACACTCCTTAAGCTGATTAGGAAAAACCTGGCTGAACAAGGAGAAATTCTGAAGCAGCTCGAAATCTAAAGGGCCCCAGGATTCTTGGCTCAGCCTAATATCAGATCACAGACAAACCAGCAGACCATGGAACCACACTGCCATTTCCTTAGGACACACCTTCTTCCAAACACTGCCCAGGATGTCAAGGTGCTAACCCAGGCTGTAAGAAGTCACTTCTGAATGAAACAGTCCTGAACACCCCCAGTTTGAAAGAGAAGCTTCAGTGGAAACAAGTCTAAAGTAGTGCCATTAACATACTTTTCCTACGCATTTTTTTGCTCCCAAAGCCATCTAACAAGTTAGTTCTGTAACTTCAATACACCATGGCAGCTGAGAGAGCTCCAGAACTTGCAGGACATTACAGAACACCTCTGGAAATCACACAGGCAGCACAGCAGGATTCTAGAGTGGACAACTGACTGTGGCCCCTGGAAACCCTGCACAGGACTCAGCGTTGCTTGTAAGACCCCAAGTGACACGGGGCCAGCAGCAGTCGTGCAGAGAAAGGAAACAAATGTGCTTCACACTGCAGCCCAAAACTTACTTCAAAAAGCATGGGAGGCAAAGTGCTGAAATCGTCTCTAAGCTGCACTTGAGAGCTCAGGACCTGAACAATTTGTGCAAACAGCCTTTCAGTTTAAGGGTTGAGGAGGATAAAATACAGCAAAAAAAATCCCACTGTCAACAGAAAGGAGCGAAGGCAGAGTAAATCAAAGGTGATGACAGATTAAACAAGAGGCAGAACTACAAAGACATAATCTAGCAGAGGGCATTGGCATTACATCTTGTAATTGTAAATCCTCAGTCAAAACCCTGGTCTCAGAATCTTTAACTGAGTCAGAGCACAGGGAACTCTGAGCAGAAAACTGAGACAGTTCTGCCCAGAAAACTGGGGTAAGGAGGAGAAGCTGTGGCAGGTGAGGTTACAGCTTACTGCAGGCTCTCAAAGCCATCCAAAAAGTCCAGACTGTGTCTATGCAAAGAAGGAACCATTTTATAGAGGTGAGTTTGGCTCTTCACGGTCTACAGAGATTATAATTTTGCTAAGGCTAAAGCTACAGCTGTTCTTAAAAAAACACTAAACTCAAATAAAAACTACAAGCACAAAAAGAAACCTTTGCTCAGAACCCCCATGATGAAAGACCAGTCTGACTGTTCAACAGCACCTCTAACTATTTACAGTGTGTCATTATTGCTTCAAGTCATCCTGGTTTTCATCTCATTTCCCCTTAACCAAAATCTCTCACACTGTGAAAAAACTGGGGGATAACAGAACACCAAAGCTCAATGGCAGCACAACAGCTCTAACCCCAAGTGATTTCCGTGTCTTACTATAAAAAGAAATTTAAAAAACAGTTGAGTGTTTAGGTTTTGGCCCTAGAAGACAAAGTCTGACAATAACCAGCTTCAGAAGTAATAGTTTATAATAAAAAGTCAGTATTTTGAAGAAACAGAGAGGGTAAGGGAGGGAGGGGGAGATGGGGTGAGGCAGAGGTTAAATGGAAAAAAAAAAAAAAAGGCACATTAAAGCATGACAATGATGACCACTGAATATTTCCATCAATGAAAGCAGCCAATTTGCTTTTTAGCAATAACTTTACTAATTTCTGAAGTTGACTAAAAGTCTCAGATGCAGTTATCAAACTGAAGTTTGCTGACAAGAATGCTACCATTTAACATTTCACAGAAAACTTAAAAAGAGTAAATTTAAGGCTTTTCCCCTGCTCTGCACTTGGGTGTAACAGCCATTTCCCACTGGTGGTTACATGCCACATCAAACACTAACAAAAGCAATCAGCATTAAGAGCTTTTAAAATGTCTCTTTCACAAGAGAACTCCAAGAAACTCACAACTATCTTCCAATTACATTAAAAAAATCCAACTTTGGGATATTCAGTTACTTCTATGTTTTAATCAAATTATTGAAGACAGTTTTTGTTTGCACTAAATAGAAATTATACAGCAAAGATGCCGTAATTACTAGTGTTTCAAAAAGCCAATGTGTTCAGATGCAAATAGCTATTATGTTCAAGACTGTGATGAAAAACTACAAAAATCAGGGTTTCACACTGTGTAGTTCATGAAACATGGCACATGTACAAAGATTCGCGTATGGAAAATATTATAAATACCTGAAATTAAGCTTGGATAAAGAGTTACTGCAAATGTCAGCAGAATGGTGAATTAATGTCTAACAAATGTTTTTATACTGCACATGGATTTATAACACAGTAATCTTCTTCTGTATCACCCAGTCTATTTAGTGAGAGATTTTCCATTACACATTTTCACAGATTTAGCACAAAGGTGTAACCTCCACACAGTTTCTCACCTTGAATTAGCGGTATGTACCGTGCTAACAGCTTTGCCCTCTTCTTTTCATATCCTTTCTGAGTGATGTCTCCTAAAAAAAGGAAGAAAGAAATCCATGTTGTTGGGAAATTCTACATTTAGATCTTTGCTTCAAGCACGTTTTCCGAGCAACATATTGGTGAAAGAGTTTAACAAAGCAAAGCACATAGGAAAAAAACCAACCAAACAACTAAAAAAGGCATGAATTACACATATATGGATTCAGTAAAACAGCCACGTCTGGCCAGGGAGAACGCCTTTTTCTCGGTCAGGTTTTACACAGAAAAGCTCTTAGTCTGTAATTTAAAATGTTTCTCAATACTTTACTTAATCCATAAAGGCTGAGTTTGCTATTTTGCTTAATATTCTCCATTTCCTCAAACACCCACCTCCCCCCTGCACCAGAGAACACTGCTACCAAAGTTACTTCACTCTGCCATCCCCAACCTCCATCCAAGGGAATATGCACCATTTAAAGCTACTGACAGTGTGCCAAAACAAGCAGTGGGAGCTCAAAGACACTGTTAAAACAGGTAAGGAAAAAGAAATGCACATCCTGGACTGCTTCGATCACTGCAGGTATTTCACACCACAATCAGCCAGTTTTTACCCATAAATCTGTGGAAATGTTTCACATAACATTTGGACACAAGACAGACATTACTGTTTTTCTTGAGCAGAAAATTTTTTTGCAGAAGAAATACATACATATAATCATATGAAAAAGGGAATGGGATCAGAACAAAACAAACGCCACAAACACCAGAGCAGATATGTCTGCCTGGGAATAGCTGGTCAAAATGGCAAATGACACTTTTTAAAAAGAAAGAAAAAGGCTATCAGAAGAGATGCAACACTTTCAGTTACGGAGGAAAAAAAACCCCAATCCAACAGACAAGAAGCAGCAGCAAGAACAGTTTATCTTAAACCAGACGTAATCTGGAAGTCTAAAGCTCAGCAAATTCTTTAAGGACACGAACTGTACCTTCCACCACTCTGCCATACTGTAAAGCCCAGCGAGGACAGCAGTTTTCACAGCTTGAGAAATCCTTCACATCTCCTTCAAACCAGCGCTCTGCGCAGCTCAGCCCCTACCGGGTACCACCCCATGGAATGGGGAGGCCATGGGAGCACCCACTGAAAGGCAGGGCTCGAGAGAGAGTCTCATTTAAACCAGAGGGCTTCGAACTCTGGCACTTGGAAATACTTTGATTCTGCTGGAATGCTGACTTGAAGGACTCTCCTTGAACGAGGTGAAGAAAAGGATGAAGTCAGGAGCATCTCTGTCACCTTCTGCAGCCCCGTGGCAGGTCGGGCTGCGCTGCCCAGCCAAGCTGGGCTTTGTTCCCTTCCCCAGAGCCTGGGGGTGGGCTGCTCCTGACAACTGCCTCCCCTCTGGCCCCCAAAGCCTCAGGGGCATTAACCCATCATATGGGGTTCTTTGTGATCCCTCACTTCTTCCCAAAAGAGCTGCCTGGCCACATCTGGTAACGCCGGGGCCACAGCTGCTGTCATTTAGCCCCACTTTCCCCTGAGCTGCCGGATTACACAAAAGCAACCTGAGGTTCCACCGCCTCGGCAGAGCAGCTGGGAAGGCTGCAAAAAGCCAGACGGTGGGCTGAGCTGCTAGAGATCTGCTTGGAATACATCTTTGCTTAAAATAGCGGAAGTATTATACAACATACATTGTAAAGTATGTCAGAGGCTCCGAGAAAATTAACCTGGACAGAGATGAGGTGTTGGCATTTCTTAAAACGATCTATATAAGGTATATTCTCCGTTAGAGCATAAAAGAATCTCTCATGCAGTTTCCCTGAACGTACCCAGGTGTGGTTCTACCCCACAGTGTTAGCACTAGAGCTAACAGAATCTTAATGACAACCTCACTACCTACAGCTGAGGGTGGCTCTGTGAGAGCCTGACACTTGCTAAAGATAAGAAAATGACTCCCAATTTGCAGAGGTCAAGAGCAGAGACATTTCCAAATGAGCTGACTGTGCACTAAACGTGAATAAACACAAGCTGCATTAACTCTGCAAGACAAAACCTTTAAGAACTGCAGTTTAGTCACTGGTGAGCACAGTCACAATCTCAGGGCCTTGAACTCTTGACAAATCACCACAGAAACCTTTCCCAATTCCTTCAGTACAAAGCAAAGGGTATGAACATTGGCTTCTGCCTGCAGAGGTGGCCCCTGGATGGTCTGGAAAGGAAGGCAACTTGCCAGTCTAAAACATAACTCACATGTCACCTGTGGAAGTAACTAAAGTACATCCCCCATGTTTCTAGCACAGGCTGTCACTGTATTTGAAAGCTGGCAGAGTTGGAAGAATTAATTCAGCAAGAATCATTGCTAATTCTACCTCTTAAACAATCTGGGTAAATACTTTCGTAATACCAAGAAATTGTTTCATCTGACCTGTAATAAGGACAACAAAGGCATCTAAACAACAATCTTTGTTACAAAAATCTCAAGGATGCTGTTCCCTCAAATATAGCTGTGAGAACTGCAGTAAACAGAGACTGAAAACAAATCCATGCTCCTATGAACACATTTACCTTTTCAGCAAGATGCATTTACAGCTGACAAGGCTTCAGAAAGCCCTTGCTAATTGTTATCAACATATAAAGACTGTTCTCAATATGCAGAGACTGAAAATGGAGAAGGCACAGCAGTAGGATAAAGTTGTTCATAAAGGGGCTGATGCACAGCAGCAGCCACATGTAACTCCTGCAACGAATACTCAGTCATTATGTAAGTCAGATCTCAATTCTCTGTCATATATAATACATCTCAAGCCATGTCAGACAGCCTTTGTTACCCAGCTTGGACTCCAAGGTGTATCATTTGTTACACCATCACAGCAGCCAATACTGGTTCCTAATGCACAATCACAGAAACCCAAGAGTTGGAAAAAACCTCTAAGAGAGAAAGAAGAAGGTGTAGCACCAAAATACAGCAGGATGATTGTATCTATGCCTAAACTCATAGTCACAAATGGAAATCCCAGTGCGGCCAAGCCCATTACACGAAGAGTCCTGACAAAGAAATGTCATGTTAAGCCTTCTCTCTGGGACTGTGGAATTTGTGGGTGAGAGGACTAACCCCAGAAGTGTAAGGCCATGTATGATCTCATGTGCATTAGTACAGAGGTGAGAAGTGTCACACTATCCAGTAAAGGCAGGAAAGCAAGAGACACTGGGAGGTTACAGCCCTCACTGGGATTAGAGGGCAGAGCTGACAGAGTTAACAGAGGTATTACTGGCTTGAAAATACCACCACCACCAAAACCTTATTACCCACAGAAAGTTTAGTGGACTTGTCACAGAATCATCCCAGAATGGTTTGGGTTGGAAGTGACCTTAAAGCCCATCTTGTTCCACCCCCTGCCATGGGGCAGGGGACACCTTCCACTAGCCCAGGTTGCTTCAAGCCCCATCCAGCCTGGCCTTGGGCACTTCAGGGATGGGGCAGCCACAGCTTCTCTGGGCAGAGAGAGTCTCTTGTTTTCTTTCCCAGAAGATCATAATGCATCCTTACACTGACTGTCTAAATACACTTGAAAAGCCTTGACCTACCAAACATTTGGAAAGACATGTTCACTCCCAAGGCTGAAGGCATATCCCATGTGAACACGGAACGTGACAGGGTTGAAATATGAGATGAAGAAAAATCAAATACCAAAATACAAACTCTTTAAGAGAAACTGTAGAAACATTAGAAAGGAAGGGAGAAGGTTAAGAAGAAAGGGCAGAAATTAAAGACTCTAAAGAAAACTGGAAGTGTTTTGGCACATATTTTCTCCGCATGCACACCTGAGCTTCAAGCAGGGGCACATACAGGTGTCCCATTAAAAGACTCTGACAGTGACAGTTCACAATCATTTTTGCTAACCCTCAGGCTTTAATCACCACCTAACACTAAGAACCAGGACAACGCTCCCAAACCTACTACTAGTGCTCATTCCAAGCTGTGGTTACTTGCTACATGTTCTTCTCCCAGACACCACACTCACTTGCATAAATCAGGCAGAAGTCAAACTGATCAAGAGGTTAACAAAGGAACTAGAAGATGAGAATCCCTACTTGCAATCAAAGAAAGGGTTTTGGATCTTCAAACTCTACAGCAGCCAACAACTGCTGCCATCCCTGAGATACAGGCTCTGGTAGGTCTGTGCCTACCACATCTGGAAGGTCAACTGATACCTTAATTTAGTTGGCAGATGATGAGCTAAGTGAAGTGCGAAAACATCTTTCATATTACAGGAATCTGTTTAAAATGGAAATAAGTGACATCTGATCATTCCATATGGTGATGTGCTTGACTAACCTATCAGAAATTCTGTTCCAAAGATCCTGTCTGAAACATGCTGAGAGCATCATGATGCCTTTGAAGCTGCGTTAGAAGTTTAGCACAACCTCACTGAAATTGCATATTATTGGTAATTCTTAATTTGCAGCAGGATTTCCATTCCTTTGAGAGAATTTAAGTTATCAAAGTACAAAACTTGTCAGCATGTAAAAGCAATAGCATGGAAATACACACCTACTTACATGCAGAGTTTCATTAAACCTTTGCATACACAACACAACCACTGAAACATCAAGTTCTGGAAACAAGGCAGATATTGACCAGCTAATTGTGTGTTTCATACTGACAGAAGGGGAAGGAATTTTACCAATATGCTAACAGCAGAAAACGCCATCTTCCATTTTGTGCACAACCACACAGTGGGACCATCTATTTTACAACACCACTAATTGCCTAATAAATTTTACAATGTATTATCAAAACTAATACATGTAGTCTGATAAGCCATTAGGAGTTTTGCAAGCGGGAAAGCAATGCTAAATGTTAGAATCAGAAAATTGTATTCTGACATGTATTGCCTTTTCACCTCGAAGTTTCAGAGCAAAGACAAAGCAGGACAAAGGCACCACTTGTACTTACAAACTAAAAAAGCCAAGGTGAGCGAAGCATGCAGGCCTGAGAGGATGTGCAAAGGCAGTTATTCTGTTCTGTACAACCCACGCTTGTGAACATTGCATTCACACTGGGAGAAGAGAGAGCTGCCTCTTTTTAACTCTGCAGCTGCCTAGGCTTTAACCTTTACTTGCTTCATCTGCCAGGAGTCAGCACTTAACAGGGTAAAAGAAGGTTAAATAATGGGATCACAAAAGCAGCCTTAGCAGCAGTTTCCAGGCTCAGTTAAGCCCAGTTATTGAACGGTTCCTCCACTGCTGCAGTAAATCCTTAAGCCCAGCCCACAGGGAGACACAGAAAAAGCTCCAACTCTACCACTGCCCTTCTCTGCCTTCGGGGCTCCCTGCAGAATACAGACCCAGACTGACAGAGGCCAGCTTTATGCCCACCCACAGGTGAACAGCATCTATCAAATCAGGTACAGCTCTCATTTCTCATCATTATGGGCATCATTAATGCTGCCACTTCCTTGAAGCAGCTGAGGAAAGCTACATGCATGGGGAGGGATTGATGGGAATCAGCTGCTCCACAGGGAAGGTACTGTCTGCTCCCACAAAAGCCAACGAAAGAAGTTGGAAAAAGATAGACTAGGAGTGATCAGGCACATCAGTGACCAGGATCTTTTAAAATTCAAGCCAAAAACTATTCTCTGAAACAGTTATATTGGTAAGATACCAAAATGAGAGAAAGCATGCTGGATGCATGCTATGCGTCCTCCTTTAAACACCATTATGAAAATGCTATTTCAAAATAACCAAAATCTCAGTGCACTGTAGAGATGGAAATATTCAGAGGGGTTTTTTGTCACTTCCCAGATCCATCCAGGATACAATATCAAAGTAGAATAACTGTCTGGTATGTGCTAACCAACTATTATAATGAATGAGGCCAGAAATAACTGTCTGAACCAAGTCATTCTGTGGTTACCCAAGAGACTCTAGGAAAATTGCTCCCAAAGATGCAAATCTAGAAATAACCAGAAATAGAAATGGGGGAACCATAAAGAAAAAAACCTTTCTAAAGTTCATTTTAGCAACAAATACAATACACATTCCCCTCCATTAGATACTTACAACCTAGAGAAAATTTTCTATGTACAATTCAGTTAAAATAACCAATCACTAAACAAAATTTGTGTTTAACTTGGTAATAAATGTCCTGTATCACAGTCCCTGGCCTTGAGGAACGTGTGTGTAAAAATAAAAGAGGATCTATGCACCATTTAATGCTGTTTGAAGCTGTTAAGTTGTGACTTCCTCTTTCATCCAAACAAGGATTTTTTTTCCCCTTCACACACCCATTACATACAGCATACGGATTGATCAACACAATGAAGATACTTCAGACTACTAAATGGGTGTGAATTTCTATTTCTTTTCCCTCTCCACTAATATCCATGAAGGTACCCCGACCAGCTGCAGATGTTTTACAAGCAACTGAGCGTTTCATATTTACCAGCTGCAAAAAGCAACCACAAAGATCACAGCAAAGATGTCATTTTTTAGACACGATGCACCACACTAAAGCCTGAAGCCACCTGATTCAGAAATCCATGACCATGGGGAAGATCCAACTCATTTATCAGGCCATGAAAAAATCATTTAGAAACCCACCAGCAGACCCCTAAAACACTCAAACTGCAGCACAACCCTCAAAATCCAGAGAGTTCATTCAAAACACAGAAGAAGGCAAGTAACCTGCAATGTCTGCTCTCTACTCAAGTTATTTCAAGTTTTAAGCTGTGAAATTTTTACAATGGATTTCTAGGTCTCGGTTTCAGGTTTGATCAATTTGCTGGCACATCATTACCACATCCTCACAAGCATTGTAAAACCCTGCATTTAGAGGAAAGATGTAAAGTTAATCTTGGAATTACTGGGGGGGAGGGGTGGGGCTACTGGGCAAAATTTTATGGTGAATGCAGACACTGACTTTTTAAAATAAAATGTTCACCTATATTAAAAAAAGTCTTTATCAGTATTTATGCTAAAGCTACAAAATTACATAATATAATTTTCCTAAGAAATCAGACCTCACTAATATATTGGACGACACGATCACAAAGAGATAAAGTGATTCAGAGATCCTGGCTGAACTACAAAATGATAAACTGAAAGGGGAAAAAAAAGAAACCTGCTGAATTATTCACAGAAGCAGGAGGCAAAGCAAGGCAGCTGGTACACACAAACATCCTCTCGTGGCAGGAGGAAAAAACCCCATCAATCTCTATTAGGACCAGAACACTTTGGTGCCTGCACACTTGGCTCCTTGGGCCGGCTCAGGTTACTTACAATTTATTTCTAGTTGCAACACTACTTATTAAGGTGCATTTTCTCGTGAGCTGCAGCTCTCCCTGAACAGCAAGGACAAAATGCTGGCAACAAGATGTTGAGCAGGGAAGTTGGACCAGGTAACCCAGAGGTCCCTTCCAACCTGTGATTTCTGCCAAGTGCCCTTTCCCCTCATTTCTCTGGCCAGAGCCAAAGCAAAGCCAGGTTTGGGGGCTGCAGTCGAGCAGCTGTTTGAGGCTGAATGGAACGCACAGAGCTCCCACGCTGCTGCCGAGGAGGGGCTAATTAGCAGGATTGCCTATAAAGTCAGGTTTGTTAAAACCTTGTTTGTGAAACGCATCTTTATTGCATCAAGTCTGGAACACACGAATAATTTTGAGAGCGGTTGCTTAAGAACAAAGCACATTAGGGAGAAAAAGTGAACCAACTCCAGCACAACACAAACGTGTTGCCAGAACATCCCATGCAGTGCTAACCATAATCAAAGGTCTGAGAAACACTCTTTTGCAGTAAAATACCCTTAGTTAAAACAACATAACAATAATCTGGAAGGGCACAGTTTAGCAGGACATAAACTCACCTATTTTTTTTCTTGGCACTTCTTCCTGAACTTTGCAATTGCTGCTTCCCAAAATATGCATATGGTGATATGGCTTCTGCCCTGCATCTTTTGATCCTGTATCCATGTATTTGATGGCCCTGCCTCTAAATGTCCTTATCAAGCTACTTGGTTATCTACCTTTATTTCTCCTACTGTAAACTAAAAAAGTATATTTGATTGTCAATTACATGAGCAATACAAAGTGTCTACAACTGAGTCAAACCTCGTAAAAATACTGCCAACTAGGAGGCGGCCACATGTATAGAATCAAAGAATCACATAATGGTTTGGGTTGCAAGGGACCTTAAAGGCTCATCTCGTTTCAACCTTCTCGTATGGACAGGGACACCTTCCACTAGACCAGGCAAATCATTATTGTTGTTATAATGAGCATTATAACATAAAGAATATTAAAATACTTTAAATTTCAGTTATTATAACATTAATGTAATTTATAATTCCATTGTTAGCGTCATACCATTAAGCTGCTCCGTGATTCTGTGTGATTCTGTTTCAGTATTTTTCAGAATTCTTTTGCCCTTGTTTCTCTTTCAGTCTCAGCAGGTCATATTATGATGACTTTCTTATCTCACCTGCTTCCAGTTATGTAAAATAAAATTGCTCTAGGTATTACAACCTGCCAAATTATGCCTTTCGTTACTTGGTGGCCAATTTCCTCCTTTTTTGAGGGAGAGAATGATGACTAAATATGAATATGGCATTTGAGGACAGACTTTAATGGTGAACATGGTCATGGTCCTGGGTCCACAGCTGGAGTTGACGATCTCAGAGGTTTTTTTCCTACCATAATGATTTTATGATCTGTACTACAACAGTCACAGTCACGCAACTGTTCCACTTGATACCAAACAGTTCTGTTTCCATGAGGCTCTTCCACAGCTCCTTAATACCAAGCACTATTAAGTAATTACTAATCACTTAATCACTTGGAATCTCTTTATTAAAATAAAAAGATTACAAGCAATTCCCTTAAAACAGTATTAATCAGTGAACTTTGGAAAGTTCACCAGTTTGATGCCTCAACAGTGAAGCCCACCCAGCACAAAAAACCCCCAAGTGCAATGGTACCCAGCACTACCACACCGCTCTGAGTGCCCCAAATTAAAGCTCAGACAAACAATTACACTTACAATGACAAATACAGGCGAACAAAAATACCAAACTCAAGCTTGTCCTTTCAGCCCAACACAGTCCCTTGCGTGCAAGTACTGGGAAAATCTACATGACTACATTTATTTTTCAACAAGACCTGTGACTCATCCAGTGCACTGAAGACACATTGTTCAATGAACAGAACATTGAAAAGGTTTGCATTTTGTTTTTTAATTCTTTTGCCAAGATAGAAAAGGCTTCAGAATGCAGGAGCACAGGAACAGGAAGGTCAGGGATGGAGGCACAGACTGGGGGTACTTGTGAAGGAGTAGTCACCACCTGCTCCAAGCTTTTAATCCTAAAACAGATAATCCATATCTTCTTATACTCAAAACAGTTTCATGTCTGATTCAGACATATCGTGGTATGAAACTGAGTGTGGATTTATTTCAGAAGTACCCCCAGGATTCCCAGCAATGCCCCTTGTTGGTGTTGAAACCAGATGAAGCAGCACCAACCTGTTGGATGCTTGGGACCAGATTCGGTGCAGAAAGCAGGACCACCTAGGAACTTAGAAAAGAATGAAACCAAACCAAAAGCCCAACCCCCCAAAAAGAGATCCCACTGCTTGGACAGAAATCAGTATCTTCAAAGGTAAAGTCTGGACCTGCTTTCACCTTGTATTAAACTGCATTAGAATAGTTTCCAGATAAGTGCAGGATCAACCAAGTTACTGATAAGTTTTTTTTTTTTTTACTCAATCTCTTGCATTTAAAGTTAGGCCATTGCAATAGAAAAGTCTCCACACAGTAAACTCATTAGCAGGGACACTGGCCTAGTTCAAAGCCATAGGTTTTGACACTTGTCTCCAAATGCTGGGCTACAGAAGCTCTTTTTCAGCTGATTCAAAGGTTAACAGCAGCATGTTAAACTGTGGTGGTTTATCATTTATCACTAAAAAAAAAAAATCAATTCAATTAATTAAACATTAAAATGGTTAGAGCCACTTTAGCAAATGTGTGGGGTTTTAAAGGATTATGCTGAAGGGCTACTTGCTTTCCCCTTCAAAGGGGCTTCCAGGTAACACAGGAGCTCCCGGATGGGGATCACAGGAGATGGGGGCATGAAGGCAGCACAAGGGAGAGGGCAACAGGACATCCCCACCACTTCATGTTGCAATACTTGCCCCATCTAAGCTTAGTCAGCCAGCTATCTGAACTGCACTGCTAGCACAGAAGTTCACTTACTTAAAAAAAAAAACAAAACAAAACAACAACAAAATGAAACAAAAACAAACACAAAAAACCCAAACAAACAAAAAAAAGAAAAATCTGTTTTTCAGAAGCACTTAGCAAAAGGATTTGGGATTTTTTTAAATTTTCTTGTTTCTTAAATAACTAATAAAACCCGTATACTGTATTTTTGTGAAAGTACTACAAAGCTATGCAATAAAATACTTTAGTGTCACCAGAAAGGATGAAAGTTATAAACCTGTAGTTATTTTCCCCCAATATAACAATTACTACACAACACACAGTTATGATGATTCAACATCACCTCTTACAGTAGTGGTGACTGTTTCAATTACCACCAGGACTGTGAAGATTCCGGCAATAAATGGAATATACCAGCATTTTTAAACTGACATCTCAAATCATGTTTGAATTGTTTGAATAATTGGCTTAAACATTCGCGAGACAAAGCCATTCCTGTTCACAACAGACACATGCTCCAGTGATCCACATTACTTTAGACTGGCATAAAGAACTCCCTACATTGCTAATACAGAAAGCACAGATGCCCTTAAGAGTTAAGAATTTCAAATAGCTGTAATTAGTCCCTTCATTTTAACTGATGATCAGAAGACACTTTAATGGCCTCGCTGCATGTTATAAACAGCTGTGGAATTTTAAATCAATTAAATCCCTGTTAATCTAATATGTAGAAGCTGATGACGTGACCTGTACAATGCTGTTTCACTTCCCTTGACCATTTATCTAACTGGATTAGGTTTCTCAAGTTCCCCAGTCTTCCCCCTCCAGTCTTGATTAAGACCAGGAAAAAAATTCCACCAGAGCTACTATCCACTTCTCTGCCATGACTTTTGCTACTTCAGGAGCATTTTGCTTTTTATTTCTGGAAAAAAATAAGACACTCCAACAGTCTGGTAAGAGAAATGTAAAACCTGTGTCGTGAGTTCCCATCAGCTTTTATAAATATATATTTATTT
>JAWWEU010000002.1:1219898-1301639 GCA_035583155.1 Acropternis orthonyx | reverse complement strand
AGGGTGGGCAGGCCCTGGCACAGGTTGCCCAGAGAAGCTGTGGCTGTCCCTGGATCCCTGGGAGTGTCCCAGGCCAGGCTGAACGGGGCTTGGAGCAACCTGGGACAGTGGAAGGTGTCCCTGCCCATGGTAGGGGGTGGGATGGGATGGGCTTTGAGGTTCCAGCCCGAACCACCCCGCGATTCTGTGGTTCCACAGAAACGGAGGGCACACCACCACATTCCTGCCCGGATACCCACGGAACCACAAAAAACGCTGGACGTTAAACGAGACCCAAACCGAGAGGCTCAAAGTTCCAGCTACAGCCAGGAACGGCTATTAACATTTAAAATAAATAAATAAATAAATTCGCCTTGCCTGAGTATCCAGCTGCGCTAACTGGCCATTTGGAAACGCTCCCGAGGGAGCCTCCTCCTTCTCCTCCGGCGCTCCCGGCGCAGGGCCCAAGGGGACGGCGGGGACGGACCGGGGCCGCCCTCTCCCGGCTCCCTGTCCCTCTCTCCCGGCTCCCTGTCTCTCTCTCCCGGCTCCCTGTCCCTCTCTCCCGGCTCCCTGTCCCTCTCTCCCGGCTCCCTGTCCCTCTCTCCCGGCGGGAGCAGACCCGGTGCCCGCGGGCCGGGCCGCCCCCGTCCCCTCACAGCAGCACCGCCCCGGGCAGGCGGCCGGAGCCCCCCGCGGCCTCCCCCTCAGCGCCGGGCCCCGCACCCCGCCCGAGCCCCGCTCACCCTCAGACAGCTCCAGCTCCAGCTCGGCCAGGCTCTCCCGCACCTCGGGCGGCAGCGGCACGGACAGAGGCACGGACAGAGGCACGGACAGCGGGGGCGGCCCGGGCTCCAGCGCGCAGCCCCCGCGCTCCGCCGCCATGGCGCGGGCGGGCCGGGGCCAGGCAGGGAGCGGAGGGGAGGGCAGCGAGAGGGGCCCGCCGGAGCCGCCGCCCAGCGCTGCCGCAGGTGGGGCCGGGGGCGGGACAAGGGAGGGGGAAAGGGAAGGAAAAGAGCGAGGAAGGAGGGAGGGAAGCGAGGAGGAGCCGCCGGCCCCGCCGCCCCGCGCAGCCGCTCCGGGCGGGGCCGGGGGAGGGCCCGCAGCAGGGCCCGCCCGCTGCATCAGCACCTTAGAGGTTGATATATATTTGTATGTTTGTAAATTTTTATGTACCTTCTCACGTAGCAACCAGCAGCTTCCACCGCTGCGCTGCGTTCCTGAGCGCCTGTGTGAAGGGTAACATAAAGCCACTACAACGTCTTGCTTGGGACTCGTATAAGCAGGGCTGGAATGACAACACGTGCGGCGGTCAAAGCGGGACAGAAGACCCAGGGACCTCGGAGGAGCTCCAAGGAGGGAATGCGACGTGAAGATGATGATGGTGAGCCCCCCCGACTCAATGCCAGGGGGGTGTGCCCAGGGGCAGATTTGAGGGAGGTGCTGAGGCTGGCACCAGGGATGGTCCTTGGGTTGGGTGTAACCTTCAGTTGTGGTAATTTGAGTAGCGTTATAAAATTAGTAAGCACCCCTATGCAACACACACGTCTCTGTACACTAAAATGCCAGCTGGCGTGTGTCTATACACTGTCTGCACCTACATACACCACACACCTACAGACACCCTGCACCAGAAAATGGTCATTAAAGAACTGCTTTCTACTTTACCTGTATTAATGTTGTCTCGAAAAGTTTTTCTCCCTCCATTTTAGGCAACACTGCTGCTGCCATTCTCTTTGGCTCTTCCCTTTTCCCTCTCCTCTCCTTTCCCCTTCTTTCCCTTCCCTTTTCCCACCCTTCCCTATTTCACTTTTCCCTTCTCCTTCCTCTTTACTTTCCCTCCCCTTTCCTTCCACCCTGCTCTGCTGCGATCACTTCCTGAAAATACCAAAACTGCCTTTTCCCTCCCCCTTTTTCTTCTCCCAACACAAAATAAGAACTGTGACTGGCCCCTGGCCCGCATCCCGGCCCACAGCGTGTCCCAGGGTCGTGCATGGAGACTTCCGTGGCACAGAATTCCACTGTGGGAGACTGGATGTAAAGTGGGGCCTGGGACTGTAATAAATAAATAAGTAAGCAAATAAATAAATAAATAAATGTGTCTTTCCTAAAGCCAACCACCTCTCAAAAGGCACTTGAGACCAGCAGGAAACATTCCTGCAGCCTCCCAAAGACTCAGGCAAAGGCAAATCCAGGACCTTCCCTAGTCCATCCTGACCACAAGGACTGCTGTTCTAGTAAGAACCTGCCTGGAAACCAGAAGTTTTCTGATAACAGCTGCCTAAAGAGCCTTCCCAATGAGAGTGATTGTGTTTACACTGGTATCACACACAGGGCTTCCGATTTCTCTGCTCATATTACTGTGGTCAACACATCCCAGGCCCTGTGTGACTGCCCTTCCGAGGGCACAGACACACCACACCAGCACTGGGACAACCACATTGCTTCAAACTTCACCTCTGAAACGTTTCTGCTTCCAGCATCCTTCAGAAAGCTGGCTGCAGCCACAGGTAACATGTTACTTACAGCTCAGATCCTGAAAGACTAACAGGCTGGATTCCTTGTCTGCACATTTCTTTTCCAAAGAGAAGGCTGCAGCATCTGGCCCTTACCCCACACCCTGCCTGTGTTCCTGGAAATGGCCACTGCCCAAGGAGGCTCTTGAAAGGGCTGCCTGTGGGGGATGAAGGGAGGAGGTGAGGCAGGGGAGCACCGACTGCCATGGAAAAGTTCCTCTGCTGATGCTCGGGAAGAGCCCTGCATATTTTGGGACATAAAAAACCCTGTAGATTGATTAAAAAAATGTGCCAGTGCAAAGCCAAATTCCCTTGAAACAGAACTGATGCCTCCAATGTGCCCTTTTAAAAAGCAGTTTTTAACGTCCACCTGAAAGTGCCAGATTTTAAAACTACTCCTTAATTTGAATTTGCAGTGTCAGTACTGACTGGCTCGCTCTGAGCACAGGCCCTCAGTTGTCACAGCCCTCCTGCTTACAGTCAACACTTCAGGTGTGAGTATGCAATTACAGATTTCACTCAGTGCCAGTTCTGAACTCTTGTTCCCAACAGAGGATAAACTCGTGCTGTGCCGAAAAGGGCACCAGCACCATTCAGTGTGCAGTTTGGCAATGCTGCATCGAGTGTTAAGACTCCTACCATCTGATTTTTAAAAGAAATATAATGCAGTCACTGAGCCAGCATAAACTGTGAGTTTAAACTGCTTTGGAACTCCGGACCAAAAGTAAGAGCAGGCACTGGGAAGGGTCTTACCAACACCCAGAGGCAGTAAGTCACCAGTTTCCTGAAGAGCCAGGATAGCACCTCTTGTATCCAGCACAGTTCAGGTACAGCCGTCCATCAAGCCGGGCCCTGCGTAATCCAGACTCTTCATAGAATCAGCTGGGTTGGAAGAGACTTCTAAGTCCAACCCTTGATCCAACCCCACTGTGATTCCCAGCCCATGGCACTCAGTGCCACATCCAGTCTCATCTTAAACACCTCCGGGGATGGCGAATCCACCCCCTCTCTGGGCAGCCCATTCCAATGCCTGATCACTCTCCCTGGAAAGAATTTCTTTCTAATATCCAGTCTAAACCTGCCCTGGCACAGCTCAAGGCAGTGCCCTCTTGTCCTGTTGCTGGTTGATGGGAGAAGAGACCTACACCCTCCTGTCAGGGAGTCAAAGAGAGTGATGGGGTCACCCCTGAGCCTCCTCCTCTCCACACTGAACACCCCCAGCTCCCTCAGCCTCTCCCCACAGCACTTGTGCTCCAGGCCCTTCACCAGCCTCGTGGCTCTTCTCCGGACCCGCTCCAGCCCCTCAATATCTTTCCTGAACGGAGGGGCCAGAACTGGACACAACACTCAAGGTGTGGCCTCACCAGCACCACGTACAGGGGCACAATCACTTCCCTGCTCCTGCTGGCCACGCTATTCCTGAGGCAGGCCAGGATGTCAGTGGCCTTCTTGGCCACCTGGGCACACCTGGGCTCATGTTCAGCCTCCTGTCAACCCAAATTCCTGCCTGGCCCCTCTCCAGCCACTCTGCCCCAGCCTGTGCTGCTCCAGGGGCTTCTGGTGGCCACTTGGCCTCGCTGAACCTCATCCCACTGGAATCAGCCCATCTCTCCATCCTGTCCAGGTCCCTCTGCAGAGCGCTCCTGCCTTCCAGCAGATCAATATTCCCTCCCAGCTTGGTGTCATCTGCAAATTTGCTGATGATGGACTCAATGCCCTCATCTAAATCATCAATAAAGATATTAAACAACAGGGCTGGGCCCAGCACTGACCCCTGGGGGATGCCAATTGGATGCCAGAATGCCAGCTGGATGCAGCCCCATGGCCCAGCACTCTCTGGGCCCGGCCATCCAGCCAGTTCCTATCCCAGCAGGGAGTGCCCCTGTCCGAGCCATGGGCTGCAGCTTTGCCAGGAGGATGTTCTGGTAGACAGTGTCAAAGGTCTTCCCCTAGGACTGATCCTGGAGCTCCACAGTATTTCCTCCACATGGCACAGGCATTCTTGGTACTGCTCATAGGCCACAAACTGCTCTTCAGCCCTGCCCTGCCCTGCCCCTCCACCAGCCTCATGTTCCACTCCACTTCTTAGAGGCCAGGCTCCTCTATCTTCAATCCTCTACCACCTTTTTGTTCCAGAGAACTAAATGGTGATCTACCTGACAGATAAATAAGGGCTTACCAAGACCAATATTGGATAAAAGCTGTTAAATAAGGAATAAAAGCAGTTAAATAAGTAATAAAACAATCTTGGATGAATGCTAATAGAAAATTGTCAACACCCTTTAGAGAAAAATCTTTTAAATAGACCGCAGAATAATCTGCCTCCAGAAGAGATTTTTCTGATGCTTCGAAGTTAAACATCACATCTGCTTCAAAAGGTAGAGATTTCATGATTCCAGGGGTTTAAAATACTTTTGGTATTATAATTCTGCCTATACTTTTTCTAAAAAAAAAGATAGAAGTCTTATTCAGCACGATATTTGGAATCTCTCATTTTTGCACTGAGACATTTGGACTGGAAATGGGTGTACCACCAGAAATGCTTCTTTCCTCTTCTCTGACCACCACCTTCATACAGATAGGAACTGCCACCCAAAGGTACCTACAGCACAAAATGCCGGACAGAGGTAGGATTTGCAGACAGGAGTTTCACTTACCTTAGAGGTAGATAGAGCTCAGTGGTTTTGTGTGGTAGGTTTTGCCAAAAACGCAGAGAGTTAAACCAAAAGTTATGAGCCTTTTGAATCAGGAAAATGAAGCTAAAAGTGCCCAGAGTAAATAGGACAGACTGAGAGAGGGAGAACTTGCTGTAAAAGCAGAAGAGCAAACCCAAAATTCAGAGAAGGCTGCACGTATCTTTGATATTTGTGACAGTATTTGAGCTGTTCCTCTAGTCAGAATGATCCTACAGAGATACTAAAACCTGAACAATTTTAGGAACAACAGAAGAACTAAACAGGTAAGGTGAAAACAAATAACCATGCGATGTAGGAATTCACTAATAAAATGCCATTTTAATAACATTTTTTTACAAGGAATCCACCTATACACTCTAGAAAAATAAACACCACAGAGGCTTTTTGCAGTTTACAATACAGTGATGCAGCCACACTTCAGCTTTTAACTTATTTCACATGAGAATGTAAAACATCATTCTTGGAGAAAAGTAAGTCCCTCTTAAAGTACTAAAATATAATAAAAAGAGTCATATAAAAATCTGCTGTAAAAGCACTGCCCTTTATTCAGTTGCACAGGAGACTGATGGCAAGTGGCTCTTTTCAGTGAGGACCAGCTCAGAAGGAAGGACTTGCAGGACAGACTTCCTCAGCGCTCCCATCACTTTTTCACGCTTCTCTGACGAGGCGAGCCTGGCACTTGTCCTAAATTTAGGAAAACCCAAATGAATATTAGGAAACTGCTTGTGTTATGAAGCAACAGGGTGCAGTTAGCAGCATGTAATTTCCTCAACATGCTTCGTATGAGCTACACTGAAAGCAATTCCCATTTTCACGAGCCACTTAGGAGCAATCCGAACCAGGATTTGGAAGCTTTCAAGTCTGCCAAAGCAAACCTTTATACACTGGGCCCAGTGCTCCATCACAGGCCTGCTTTAGCCAGTGACAGCTTGACTTTTTGCCACTCCTGTTGCTGGGCAAGATCTTGCCACTGAGTAGACGTCCTAAAGTTCATTAGGAACTGGGAAATGATTTGGCTCACAGCACTGGCCTAAAGGTTGCAGCGTCACTCTGTAATGCCTGATATCACTGTCCTGGGAACATGGAAATGACAGAAATTATATGTACTTTCCCCAGAATTTCTATTCATGGTGAATATTCTATTCCCCGTTGCGGAACACTTACTCCACACTTAGAATGAACCAAAATACCTGACTTCCATAAAGACTGTCAGGTTTCAAGTCTAAAACTTATTTATCTGTCTGTATCTGCCATACAGCTGCAAGTATTCGTGGGGAAAAAACCCAACCTCTGCAAAGTCATGGTAATAAAGTTTCTAGTAAAGCCCTCTGAGAATAATGTTAAAGTCCCCAAATTGTTCCCATGGAACAGGTTGCCCAGAGAGGTTGTGAACTCCCCATCCCTGAAAGTGTCCAAGGCTAGTTTGGAGCAACCTGGGCTAGTGGAAGGTGTCCCTGCCCATGGCAGGGGATGGGGACAAGATGAGCTTTGGGGTCCCTTCCAACCCAAACGATTCTCTATATGGTGCAGCTGTTGAATTTAGTGGTATCTTTGGGCAAAGGTGAGGGACAATTACTGCAGGCAAGTCTACCTGGGAAACAGCAGATGATGGTTATGCTGAGGCAAAGGAAAATCTAAGGTGTGTATGTGCAGTGTGGGAAGGAATCCAAACACACCCCACATCCCCTCAGTGCCACAGCCACGTATCTCCCTGGTCATCTTTCCAGCTTTTGCCTGCAGTCTAGAAATAAGGTGGAAGTGCTTTAAATAGCAAAGCCAAGGGCCGCTGCAATCCTTTGTGTGCTCTTTGATGGAGCTCAGAACTAGATGGCTGCATTTACCAGCCTCCAGATCTGCTTTTTTATTCTGCTGTGGAACATAAGGAAGTCATAAATGAGGGAAGCATTACAGTTTGTGCTGCAGAGAAAGCCCTGCTCAGCTATTACAACAGCTCTCTTTGATTTTAAAGCAAATTAACCCCATATTAAGCTTCATTTAAACTGCAACTCTTGCTTATTTAGACTTGGAAACAGGAGCGGGGACAGAAATCACATTCAATTATTCAGCCTTATCTCTGAAGAATTTCACTATGAACTTATTTTGAGAAATGCCACATTTGGACTAGTTCAAGATATGATTCACAAAAAGCTTTCCTTTCAGAGACTTACTTAATTGCCTGCCCCCTCCCAATAATTATAATTATTCATTAAATTTATGCTCTTTACGGGCAATATGTACAAAGAACCTCCCAGACTTCTGGGAGTTGTGAGGGGCAAGAGGGTGGTCCTTACCTGGTTGCATCCCCCCCAGTCTCTGCTGGATGACCTCCAAGCGATGGATGTATTCTGTGAGCGATCGCTCGGGGTCGTGAGGCGGCACAAGGGGCTTTTCTGAAGCTGAACTTGGAGAGAGATGCAATCTTAAAAGGAAAACAAATTGTGTTCTTCTTCTCATGCTATACTCTCAAATACATGCAGTAAAGTTACATTTGTATAGGCAGGAACTCTGGGCAAAGAAAACTGGAACAGGAGTAAACACCACCACCAAAAAGTTACATGTACAACAATACAGACTGGGCAGCTTTGTACACAGGGGAGTCAAAAGAAAGGATGCTTTGGTAAAAGCTGGAGTATCTCTGAATCTTTCCCTGCTGATCCACAACACAAAGGCCCTTGGGTAAGAGAGATGGAGTCAGAGGCGAGTCCCAGTGGCCAAGTGGCACAAGACAGAAGAGCTGAGGAGCTGCATCCAGGTGTGCACACTCCTGTTTATCAGGGAAAATACTGTCTTGAAGGCCAAGGTTGAAAAAGGGGCTCCTTCAAGTGGGTCTTCCTTCTGGGCATTAACAACAAACTCCAAATATTAGCAGAAATAAGGGATGCTCTGTGCAAATAGACTGCTATTTGTAGCTTGGATTTATTCCTATTCCTTGCACCCTTCCATGAGCAGGAGGCAGTTCCCAGCCATCCCTTCCTTCTCTATAGCTTGGCCAGCACACAAGAGCAGCAGCAGGCATTGTTTACCCTACCTTGGATCCACATCAGACCTGAGCTACCACTAGCCCAGTCCCACTGAGCATCAGTCAGGGCTGCTGTTGTTAATATCCTGTTGCATTCCAGACGGGTGACTTTTCTTGGCAGGGCTGTCAGACCCAGACACGTGTCATGACAGAGGAACAGGGTGGGGCAGAATTAAGTCTTTTGGGAAATGCTTGCAGGTCTCCTTCTCTCCAAGATGTTTTGCTAAACTCCATGCAAACCAGAACACTGCCTGGCCGTCAAGACAAGCACTGTCTGCCCCCCAAATCAGACAGCAGTGTTAAAAAAAACCTGCACTAGAGTTTGGAGCATCTCCTGTCTTTGCATATCCCTAGATCACCACAGCTACTTCCTTGCTGCCTTCTTTCTTTTTTTTCCATTTTGAAGAAAATTCTTGCCTGCTTGTTGCAGACTCTCATTCAGCCAGCAGGTTAAGAAACAACACATCCCAAGCTGATGGTACTGAGTCCGGCTACCTTCCATGTCAACTCCTGCAAGGGCAACAAGAATTACCCCTCAAAGCAGCCTAACAGACACAGTCTGTAAATTCTGTACTCCCTCCAAATTAAATTAGGGAACAGCATTAGGAATGTTCTTAGTCCAAGAAGATCAGACACGATGCTTAAAGCAAATAAGAAGTCTTATCCTCCTGTACTGAAAGAAATAAAAACATTTACTAGATCCAGGAAAAACAAATCCCTCTTCTTGTTCAAGCACCTCCCTGAATGAGTGGATCCATTTTCATGGCAGCCTGTCTGGGGAGGGGAATTAACCCAGGCAGGGATTGCAGACTGACCTGTGGTGTGAGCGAGAGGAGGACCGAGGGGAGAGGCTCCCAAATCGTGCGGCGCTGGGTCTGTGGCACAGCCCTGTGTCCCTGTCCCGGGTCGGGGGAGAGCTGGCAGGAACAGCTGGGGGCTGCTGCTCCTTCAGAACTTCTGTCCTAGCACCAGAGGCTGTGGTGGATATGAAAGGGTTAAAAACCATGAAATCAGAAATACATCCAATAAGTCCCCGAGAATGGCAGCAGAATACAGTTAAGTTTGGGTTTAAGTGCAGGTACATACACTTTCTGCAGCAAATTGCTTTTTTGAGTTGGTTTCAGGGGTTTTTTTGCTTTGTTTGTTTGAATCAGATTTAACAGAGGATCGATGCTGTTTTGTAGTGAGGTTTTTCGAAAGTTCAGCACTTGAGAATCACACCACAGTGGGTTTATGTAGGAAGCTGGTGTTTCTTTTTAGATAAGTATTTCCAGCAACTTAGGAACAGTGAAAATTGTATAGCATCAGGTAGTGCAAAATGCACTGAATTTAGTTTAGTGTTGAAAAGGCCCAAGTAATGGAGTGTTACGTTAAGAGAGACAGTTCCACAGTACTGGCTGTTGCATTAAGATGTTTGTTGTCATTCTTATGAAGACACCCACAAGTAACTCAAAGAAACAGCCAAGTGTTCCTCAACTAACTCAGTCCTTACTGAGCTGCATCAGACCATCTACCTGTCTGCTCCACAGGTGGACAGTGGCAAAATTAACAGATGTTGCCACTTTTAAATGAAGCACATCACTAAAGAGAAATTATGATGACAACAATGTTTTACCTCCTATACTGTGAGAAATGCTTTCACCCTGTGCGCTCTTCCTGCCGACTTTGTTCCACTTTTTCACCAAAAACTTTAACCTTAGTAAGAAAACAAATTTGCACAAGCATTAAAAATAAACTAAAATACATTCAATTTTAATATTAAGCTCTTTGTTGGTGTAGAACATACTAAACAACGTGAGTAACAATCCTTCTGGGAATGACAGGAGAATTCTTCAACTTCAGTCTTTGGAATGCCGGCTTTTACCCTGCAAAGATCCTTGACCTGCTGAAACGACTTGTTTGTTTTGGCTGTGCTCCTCCACTCTGTTCCTAATCTCCAGAGAGCTCTGTGGCAGCTCTTCCTACCTGAGAGGGGTTTGGAGGTCACTGTTGATATTGCTGTCATTATGGCATTCATGTCGAAGACAGTGTGTCACCTTCTGAAAGAAACTTGCTAGTGATCATTTCTACTAGGCAAGGAAATTGCTCAGAAATAACCACCTATTACATTTAAAACTACTTTTTTTCCCATTAAATGGACTTAAAAGTCATTAGGAGATGGCATATTGTCCCACACACAGCTAACAAAACCCATTTGATAGTGACAGAGCATGACAGAATCATGCCCAAGGAAACACAGGCTGCTGAATTCTGGAGAGAACCATTCCTGACAGATCACGTTCTGATACAAGAGACCAAGGATGTCAGCCATGAAAGGATTTCAGTTTGCAATGGCTCTGCACTGGTTCCAAAATACATTGCAGCTGGGGATCTCTTTTCCATAGAACTGTGGAATGGTTTGGGTTGGAAGGAACATTAAAGACCATCTCATTCCAACCCCCTGCAATGGGCAGGGACACCTTCCCCTAGCCCAGGTTGCTCCAAGCCCCATCCAACCTGGCCTTGGACACTTCCAAGGATGGGGCAGCCACAGCTTCTCTGGAAAACCTGTGCCAGGGCCTGCCCACCCTCACAGGAAAGAATTTCTCCCCAATATCCAACCTAAACCTACCTTCTTTCAGCTTAAAGACATCTTTTATACATCTTTAGTTTAGCACGGCTCAAACTCAGCTAACAAGTCACGTTTGACCCAGCTCTGGAGACTGCTTTTGCTCAAAATTAATGCAGGATAAGCCACAGGAGCTACCAGCTTTTTAAATTTCCAAGGAAGCACCACGTGTGAGAGGCAGGGAGTGTCTTGGCCTTACCTGGATATGGCGATGACGGCCCTGACGGCACACCTGAACTTGGTGAAGGGCCGGGACCGCGACCTGGAGAGCTGCAGGTCTGCAGGAGAGGGGTAGATCCCCATACGGGCGATGAGAGAGAGGGTCGCCTGCTCACAGTCTTGAAACCCACCAAGAA
Organism: Acropternis orthonyx; assembly: GCA_035583155.1. NCBI lineage: Eukaryota > Metazoa > Chordata > Aves > Passeriformes > Rhinocryptidae > Acropternis > Acropternis orthonyx. The sequence goes on along the minus strand of JAWWEU010000002.1, from coordinate 1,290,465 downwards.
GCAGCAAGAGGTACTTCTTCTGATAAACCAGAGCCTTTCTAAAGCTCTCTGCTCGAATGTACTTCCTGTATAATCTCTGCAGCTGCAGAAAGAAGAGAGAAATTTCCCGTGTTGTCACGGCTGCTGATGTCTTCGGGTCAAACATCCAGGCAGAGGACTCAAAAGCAGCTGAAACAATTCTGTACGCAGCTAAAAACCACCCAAGTTTGGAGTGTCAGACTGCCTTAAATCTCCTGAATGCTTTCAAGCAAACCTGACATACTTAAAACTCTACAACAGCCGTCACTCTTTAACAAAGAAAATGAAATCTGTTTAAGAAAAATGTTAGCCAGAAAGCGTGTGGAGAGAGATGCCTATCAGGCTTGATTGCAATGAAATGAGTCAGAAGAATAAAAACTATTTAAGATTAGTGGGGCAGGGATTAAAAATAATGGGTGTTCTCTATTTTCATGCTTAGACAAGAAATCCAAGTCTCCCTCTCATTTAATCATGAAAAGAAATTCCAAAAATCCAGGTTACTTTTGGTGCAAGTTCCTGTCTAACACCAAGCAGGTTCCAAAGGAACTTCTCTGATGAGGTGCACATGGGGAAAATTTCTAATTTAATATAATATATAAACCTCTTCATCTATAAAATCACCTTTCAAAATAGAAACTGAAGGCCGCAGCAATGAGTGAAAGATAAATGCCATAATCTGACAGATCCAGACAAGTCAGGCTGAAATGACAACTCCTGTCTCTCCAAGCTCCAGACAGCCCCTCTGCTGGCCATCCCCACCCTTTTACCTTAGGATTGGAAGTTTCTACCACTGGTTTGTTTTCAATTTCAGCATTTGCTTTAGCCAGCTGGGATTCAGCCTGTTTCAGTGCGTTCTGCAGCATGTGCCTCTCTCGCTGCCAAGCCTCTCTTTCCAGCTCTTGAACAGAGTCAGCATCACCTGTAGATCTGATCTAAAACAGAGATCAAAAGGAAGTGAGCCAGGATCGGTTTTGCACATTACTTCCACAGTCAAACATCTCAAACTGAGTAAAACCCAACTTTAGGGCAAATTAAAACATAAAATTAACAAGACCGAAAATCAGCGATAGCATTCAGGTGTTAAACAGCACAGCAGGAAACTGAAAGGCATGAAAAGCCCTTCTTAAGAAGGAAGTTTTGTTCATCAAGCTATCTCTTGTTTGATCAGCCTTACAGGAATCCCATTCCCTTTAATAACAGCCTCCAGAGCCTTTAGAAATGGAAACAAATCATCTGACTTTCTTCCACATCCACAGGAAGCACAGAAATTGTGAAGAAAGATGTCTGTGTACAAAAACAAGTTGTACATACAACAAAACCAAGTTGTGAAGCATCTACAGAAGTAAATTCTAAAAAAAAAAATAAAAAAAAATCACATTTAATTCTGAGAAACTGTTGCCCAGAGAAGCTGTGGCTGCCCCATCCCTGCGAGTGTCCAAGGCCAGGCCGGATGGGGCTTGGAGCAGCCTGGGCTGGTGGGAGGTGTCCCTGCCCATGGCAGGGGGTGGAAGGAGATGGGTTTGAAGGTCCCTCCCAGCCCAAACCATCCTGGGATCCTGTGAAACTGAGTTTTGTGGTAAGTCATCTCTTGTAAGAATGAGACCCAGGACTCCAACTCTTTATGCCAGTTCTGCCTTCATAACCCTCTTCGTGTCAACCATAAATTTACTGGTCAACAGTTACATCAGTGTGTAGTGCATTTCTTCATAAAAGAAATACAAGTCATTTTTTAAGGCAGTTAATGTTTTATCCCTTGAAATAAAATCTATACATCAGAGAAGCCAGAACACACAACTGAGCCCAGTTCCTCCTAGCAACTTATTTCAGTATAACCTTGTTAGGTTGTAATAGCTGAAGGAGTTCTACAGGATTCATCCATGCACTTGATTTCTACTGCACTCTTTGGCATCTGATTGACCAGATGACTCCAATATTCATTTTGGCACAGATTTTTCATGTTGGCATTCTGCCAGGTTCACTATTCCTCAATTTATCACAACTCAAGGAGGTAACAGCAGTGAATTCCTCTGGTCTCCAGAGCATGAGGTTCAGTACCTTAAAGGAAGGAGAAAGTCAGGGACGAGACTGAAGGAAAAGGTGATTCTGGGGGTAAAAAAAAGAAACCAAAGGCTGAAGAGAGGGCAGAGAGGTCTGTGGCTATGTGGCTGCAAAGGTGACAGAAGGAAAATATGAACTGCATTTTGTAAGCAGGTAGACACAGGGAGAGCTGCAACATGTCCAGGGACCTTGTCACACATCAGATTTGTGTTACAAGAACACGGGAGAGCAGAAGCTACGAAAGCCTCCTCATGTACCAGACACTCCGTAACTCCTTCTCAAAGCTGTGTTTTCTGGAGATCAAGCAGGTGAGAGAACAGAGAACTAAGCAGGAGCCAAAGACTGTTAGCCTTAATTCCCAAAATTTGGCTGAAATGTCATTGAAGATCTCTGTCTATTATGAGAGAAAGACATAAAAGTGCAAAGCTATTACAGGAGTCAGATGGAATCTAAAAAGCTATGTTTTCATGATGTGTTTTGTATCAATAGACCTGACCTGGGTCTTTGATAATCCCTGGGCTTGTGCCAAATATTTGCAATACTACAAATCTCAGTCAGAACAGCCCTCCTGAGATGACAAACAACTCTTGTGCTTTTTTGAAAAGTACTTGATATTTGGGTGAAAAACAACTGTCTCTGGGTGGATACAAAGGCTGCAGCAACACATCCCAGGGCTTGCGATCCTTGGATGTATTACATATCTAGGGAACAAATGCTGTCAGAAGGAGACTCTTCCACACAACAGAACAGGAGGAGACAGATATGTAAACATGTTAATAGAATGGTAACGTGAGTACCATCACCAAGGCAAAAGAGAATTTTCCTCAGAATTTTTATCAAAAAAGGGAGGGGAAGGAGGAAAACCAATCAATCACCTTACCTGTGCGCTGCAATCCAAAGACTACAGAACGATTTAGTGATAATCAACAAATACATGCTATTTTCCTTACCTGACATGCAGGAGGAGACAATAAATCTGATTTTAGTTCCTTTAATGTCTGCAGTAAAGAGGCTACAGCTTCATCATTTGATGCAGACCAGTCCTGAACCGTTCTGTTAAACAGAAATACCCTTTCAGGATCGGGCTGATTTGTAAGAATGTCAAAGCACATTTGAATCCTTCTCCCTGGTGGATGACCTTCAGGTTCTGAGGCTTTACTTAGGCACTATTCATCACACAAATTACTATGAATACACAGACAAATTAGCAAGCTCTGTTAATTTCTAAGAATTAAAAGAGCACAGGGCTCTCAGTCATGACCCACAGAAGCTAAGAAGCAGGATGGAAAGGAAACCACGATTTTATCAACAACAACTCACTTATCTAGAGCTTTATATATGAACTCGTTCAGGTGCACAGCTACAAAGAGCAACTGCTTCCTTATCTTCTCCAGCTGTTGTTGCTGCTGCTGCAAATGGGGTTTTTCAGTTTCTTTTGTCACAGTCTGCTTGGCATTCCCATCTCTATTTGAGGTACCCAACAGCTCCTGCTGATGGTTGGGAGTTGGAGGATTTCTTTCTCTTTCTTCTAATACTGCCAGTATTTCCTGCAGTTCTTCAATTCTTCGTTCATCCCTCTGGTGCTGCCGTTCCAAGTTTTGCTATTTGAACAGAGTAAGTACTAGTTAATTGCATTTTATGCACAAACACATATATACATACATATATACATATCTCCATGCACACATAAGTGTCATCACACCTAAGGAGCATATCCATCTGGGTGTTCCTTAACTCACAGATCCCTTTTGGGGAAAGGCTTGGAGCGCTGCCTTCTGGGGCCACCAGAAAGCCACTTAATGACACTGGGGTGGGCATTATCTACGTTCATTTCCAGATGTGGTGACTGACAAGCCTCCACAGGGCCTGCAAACCTCCCTCCTCCATTCCAAGTGAAAGAGCTGAGTACCAAGAAGGGTGACACCAATACTGTCACAAGTCCTGATTAGGAGCCCAGTTCAAAATAAGGCCAACGACATGAAACCCAATTTGGATCCACCCTGCATTTAACCCAGATTCTTCTCCACCTGTGAATAACCAGCATAGGCAAAGATGTGAAGATCAACTTCTGTTAACAATAAACCCAGACCCAACCCCCTGAAAACAGCTACACTTGAGAAATGCAGGAAGAGCTCGTCTAATGCATTTTTCAGAAGGCTCTGTTTAACAGAAGGAAACATTTCAATTAAAGAACACCATCGACAGGTTTAAATCCCAGTGAGTGGCTGTTTCAATGTAAGGCAAAGGCTCACAGAGACATTTCTCACCGTTCTCTCCTGATCTCTCTGCCAGTCCTGTTTCTCTAGCTCTGTCTGTTGCTGCTGTCTCCACTCTCTCTCCCTCTCCTCTTTCTTGTTCTTATCTTGCTCTTTCAGCAGCTTGAAGAGCGACTGCAGTTGTTCCCAGTCAGCTTTCAACTTGGCCTCTCTCTCCTTCTGGGCCTCCAAGGAACGGATCACCTCTTGCTTTTGAGCCTGAAGAGACCCCAGCGTGGCGCGCAGTTTGTCACTGACCTCCCTCTCCTTCTGGGTTTCCTCGCAGCACATCTGCACCTCAGCCTCCAGCTGCCTTTTGGACTCCATGGCCTTCTGGTGCATCTTCTCAATGACAGCAGCCAGCTCCGTAGTCCGGGACCTCTCTTCCTCCAGCTGGGCTTGGAGCTCTCGGACGAAGGCTTGTTCCAGCAGCGACTCCCTGTGCTGACAGGACGCGCCTTCCTTCACTCTCAGGCTCAGCTGCTCCGTCAGAACACGTTCGTGGTTCAGGGAGTCCAGGAGCTCCAGAGAACGACCCTTCTCAGCATCCAGACTCTTCTGCAGCTCCTGCAGCTTGGTGCGTTCCTGGGACAGCAGCGCTTCGCAGCGGGAGTGCTCGATCTGCAGCTCCTTGCGCAGATTATCCGCCACTGTCCGCTCGTGCTCCAAGGACACGGCCAGCTGGCGATTCTGCACCGACTGCACGTCCAGGGCAGCCTGCAGCTCCTGGGCACAGTGGGGACAGCATGTCAGTAATATTCCAGCACAAGCACTGTTTGGGGGCCTGGCTGGCATGCTGCAATTTTCAACCTGTTTTATCCAGGGAGACGAATTCAAGACTAAACTGGAGTAGTCCAGTTCTTGTAAAGTTTAATTTAAAACTATCAGTGACAGAAAAATGCTCATTAGCAACCTGGCACCAAATAACAAGCTCAAAGATTGTCATGGTAATGTATTTGCTTGTACATTAGTAAGGCCCTCATTAAGAAATCACTATTCTTTACATCACTCAGTCCTGTTAATAAATAAATGACATCTGAAGCAGCAATAACCCGTGTTGTTTTAAAAACAAAAGTCTCAGCAGTAGGAATAGATGTAAAACCTCAGGATTTTGCAGCCCATCTCTTTAAAGCATACAGGAGAGTCTGATTTAAAAAAAAAAAAAAAAAAAAATTCAATCAAAGAATGGTTTGGGCTGGAAGGAACCTTCAAGACCATCTCATTCCAAACCCCCTGCAATGGGCGGGGACACCATCCACCAGCCCAGGTTGCTCCAAGCCCCATCCAACCTGGCCTTGGACACTTCCAGGGATCCAGGGGCAGCCACAGCTTCTCTGGAAAACCTGTGCCAGAAGGCTTCACAGGGAAGAATTTCGTCCTTATATCTAATCTAAATCTACTCTCTTTCAGTTTAAAATTCATCCCTAGGCCCATTTTGGGCGCCAGCCTCTCTTCAGAAGGAAAGGCAGGGACTGAGGGGGCAGTCCCAGGGCACCTGCAGACAGTCAGAGGTGGCACTGCTGTCCTAGCAGGAGGGTTTACCCTGCCCCTTCACCACCTCTCCTGTCATCTCCTAGAAAGCCAGGTCAGATGCCAAGTGGCAACAGCCCCATTCCATAACGGGGCTTCAAGGGGTGATTTATGAAAGCCAGACTAATCTGCTGCACAGCTGCTCCTGCGACAGTGCACTTTTCCCCTGGTCTCTGCCCTCCCCGCACAAGCAGGTTTCTGAAAAGATGGAGGATGTTAGCAGCGTGTCCTACCATGCAGCAGTAACAAAAATCCCAACAAAACCCACCCACAAATCTAAACAACCATCAGGAAGGTGATGGGAGAAGCGAGGCTGCAAAGAAATGGTCAGAATTATGTTTCCTCGCTTAGGGCACTTAATTAGAATTGTCTGAAGTTCTTTGACAGAGATTCGTTTAAAAAATGGTTTATGTTAAATCTTCTTCCTTTTCCAGTCGCTGTAGGCTTTTTACAAGCACTGAGTGATTGCTATCACAGTCTCAGAGAAAAAGCTGTTCACTTGCTCTCTGTTCAGTTTAGAAGGGAACAAGACTTTGGTTAACCTCCAAAAATCCATGTTATATTGGAAAGGCTCCAGCTGCTCCCTGCCAAAGCCCTCTGTATTAATGGGTGGTTTTCTGTATAATCTCAGTGATGGCACACGTCACACCCTTATGGCAAGTTTGCTCTGGAACTAAGAGTGCAGTCACACAGTTGTAGAATCTGCCTGTCCCTACTCAGCAAGGGGCAGGACACAACGGGGAAAAAATGGGAAAAGAGAAAGGGAAAAACACTACGAAGACGTTGGGGGAGGGAGAGAAACCATACAGATGTGGTTTATTTCTGCATGTACAATCAAGGAAGGTAACTGAAAGCTTTAATTCTGTTAAGGAAACCCACTATGCACATTCAGAAGAGGTGGGGTGGGGGGGGGGAGGTGTTAACAGTTATTAAACAAAAACCAGTGGAGATGTAAAAGCCTGCACAAATAACCTGCCAGTTAACATCATGCCCCGAGGGAACTGGGCGTTACCTCCACAGCCTTTGTCTTTTCATCCTCTGCTTTCCTCTGCTGACGCTGTTGTTCCTCAAACCAACCTCGCAGCTCAGATTCCTTCAGCTGTTCAGCCTGCAAGTCTTCAACTGCAGCTGCCAAATCCTTTTCTTTTTTTTCCAATTCGAAACTGCAAAGTCCAAAACGACATTTCTGTGTTCAGAACAAAACACCCTTCACCAGCAACTGCCAGCAAGATATTTTGGGTTGCTTTCCCTGGGCTGGTCTATTGATTTGTTTCTTTAAGGTGGCCTCTGATCTTTCTAAAGGGAGTCAGTTTTCAAGTCACAGCTATTTAGCATCTGATATAATTTACCTCCCTGCAAGCCAAGCTAGAAGAATTGCTCTATTTAGTAACAATTAAGAGATAGGGAGAAGTTGTTTGTCCTGGCAGAGCAGAGCTGTTGTCCTGTGAGAGGAAAGAAAAACATTGGCATAGCACTATGAAGGGAGTGGGGAGGGAAACATACCCAGAAAGACAGAAGTCAGTAGAGAAAACACATCTCTGAAAAGGGAGAGGTTGGTTTTCCTCCCTGTGTTTCCAAGTTCTAAGCCATTTGTGGGTCAAACTAGTACAAAGCTCTCTCAGCTCTGCTGATAAATCAAATAAATGAATAAATCTACTTCTCACCGTAACTGATTTATTTCCCTCTGAAGCTCTTCCAGGGATTTCTGCAGCCTTTCATTCTCTTGCTTACTTTCATGAAGTGCTGATTCCAGGGTTGCTTTCTCTTGATGCAGAAGATCACGTGTTTCAGAGGCTCTTTTCTGCTCCTCAGAGAGGGTGCTCTGCAAATCACTTACAATCGATTTTTCCTGCTGAAGCTTATATTCCAATAATTCAACTGGAAGAAAACACTAACAGTTATTTATATTATAGAGAAATTGATAATATTATGTCACTTATGCTAATTCAAATTGGGTGAAAAAAAAAATCAGCTGTATTAAAGTGCTCTTGCCTGGAGAATTACAAGCGGCTAGTGATTTAAGAAAAACAACTTGCCACAAATTTGGAGGTTGTTATTTGAGAAGTATTTAAAAAATAATTAATGTATCTATATCTACAGTGTTATGTAAACAAACTTAGCAATAAACTTCTGGATTTCCAGAGAAGTGAGTGTGTTGGTATTAGTGTTTTTAAATGGCTGAATCCTAAATGATAGTAAAGGAAAATCAAAGGTCAGGAAAAAGCAGTGCTTTGCTTTGAAGAGAGATGTTTATTTGACCAAGGACACTTGTATTTGTTTCTTTATTGTCCAAAGGCAACCTGCTATGAAAACCAAGGCTTGCTTATTTAGTTAGGGACATGGGTTAGCCATGGGCTGGGCAGTGTTAAGTTTATGACTGGACTCCACGATCTTAAAGGCCTTACCCAACCTAAATGATTCTGTGATTCTACACTAGCAAACGTATATAAATATATATACACACACTTCCTGAAAACAGACAGGGGTATTTTACTGTCCTTGCTGCGTGTTCTCCCATCTGCATTCCTTCAGTTCTATTGCTTTGGGTTACTTTAAAGTTTCTCTTTGCTTTCCACAGCTTTGATTTCACTACTGATCCTAGAAAGAAGGCTCCCTTCCTGTGCTCACAGCCTGAGTGCATTAGTGAAGCTGAGGAACCCTGCAGCATCTGCTTCTTTGCAAAACACCTTTCCTTGCCTTTCACCTCCAAGGCAAAAATGAACTGACATGGAAGTCAGAAAGACCTGACCCAAAAAGGCAGATGGGAAGAGCTACACCTTTCCTCCTGAGGTGGTGTTCCTGTTTGTTCCCATGATCTTCTGCACTGGTGAGGGTTTCCTGTAACTGCTGCAGCTTCTCCTGGTTCTGCAGGTGTGTCATGCGGAGCTGAGCGCGGAGGTCCTGGATCTCCGACAGCAAACCCTTCCGGTCCGAGGAGAAGAGGTGCTCTACAACCATCTGCCTCTGCTCCTCCTGGAAGCAAACCAAGGCCTAGTCAGTCTGCAAGGCTAGTTCCATGTTTGCTACCAGGCTGAACCCTAAGGAAACCCTTACAGTACAAGTTGGATACAAAAGCACTGTATCAAGTTAATGCTTCATATTAATGCAAAATGTTAGTATTACGTAGTAAAGAAAAACCCCTTGCTTGACATAGTTTAATACAGAACAGTTACTACAGACCAGCCGGCCACAACCTAAAAACGAAATAGGATCAGCAAAAAATTCCAGGTTCATCGTTCAATAGACACCCTTTGCAAGAGAGGTTTGTGAAGCTCTAGGTGAATGGGAAGGAGGGAAAGAATTCTATCAGATATTTCCTACTCACTGTCACAGTCTTTCTGGATGCCAGCAAAAATAATTAACAGGATTTGTAACACATTTCCTACTCACTGGCACAGACTTTCTGGATGCCAGCTAAAATAATCAACAGGCTCTGTCACACAGTGTGCAGAGTTTGGGAAAAAATGGTACCAAACCAGAGACTCTAAAAGCCCACTGATCTGTATTAGCACACAAGAGAGGATTTAGCAACAGAAGCAATAAAATTGAAAAAAAAAAAAAAAAAACAAAAAAAAAAAACCTTTAAAAGAAGTGACATGGAATAAAGAAGTGATTTATGGGCAGAACACTTCAGGGGATTTTCTTACTTGTTGTTTCATTATATATTCCAGTTTTTCCACTAATGAACTTGCATCACCAGGTGCAGGATTGGAGAAGTGAGACTTCAAGTCAATTTGCAAGACATTTCTCTCCTTCTCAAACAAGCTCTGTACTGCTTGCAGAAGTTCTCCCCTCCAGTCAGCAGCAACACCTGAAGTTTCCTGTTAAAATATAGTATTTTTTTTTAAAATGGCACCTCTCCATCTCTAACCCAGTGTCTTTCATATCATTACTGTGTAAGAGTATACCTGTTAATTTAAGCAGACCAAAAGTATTTATAGAGTAGTTTGGAGCTCAGAAAGAGTCCCTTACTCCTATCCATACATATACACACACAAACCTTGTAACAACATACATTTCTCTATACATAAAACCTTGCTTTAAAGGCTATTTTATTGCCATACCTTGTCCCCTCTCTCTGCCACCTTGCCAAGGTAATCCCTCAGGGACTGTATGGCATCCAGCAGGGCTAAGCCCTCCTTCTGCCAGCCCTCCGTCACCACCTGGGTCTGAGGAACATTCTTCAGCTCCCTGAAACCAAAGGGGTGTTCCGACAAAGCCAGTATTTTTCGGCTCTCCTCATATACCATCTTCAGCACAGCCTGGGAAAGCCAGAAAAACAACAGAAATGGAAAGAGGCATCAGCATCCTGAGAGTGTAAGAACACGATGGGATAGCACGAGACAATAAAAATAAGGTGGCTGTGTACATCAACATCCTACTATTCAATTAAGCATAAATTATTAATATGCAATTATGCCAAAGGGCTGTACTTTAACTTTGTTATTTCAGAACTATTAGCTAACTTCCCTGGGAATAAATTACTGAAGCCATGTAACTAAACTGAATTATGTATTTAGACAACCTTGGCTTAATTTAGCAGATCATGTACAAATAACATCTCCCAAAATAATCAGTTTTAATAATTTACACAGTGGAAATTGTTTCCTCTGACAGTGTCAGACCAAATAATATATTTTAAATAAATTCCCTGTTCACAAACTATTACATCATGCACAGATGTTTCCCGGTCTCTTTTCAAGGAAGGTCACTGGAGATTTAAGTCCTTTTTCTTAACACATCTCCTCAGAAATATCCCAGCTTCCACATGAAGCTGTTCCTCACTCCCACTCACTTTAACAACAACACTTCTCCTTAACTCTTGATAGTCTTTCCTTGCACTTTCTTGAATGGCTTAACTTTTAATTTGAGTTGCTTTTCCGTCACTGGAATCAGAACAGTGATTACTTCAAGAACCAATAAAACCTTCAGCAAACACTTAACATCAGAAGCACAGTAAAGTGTTCAAAGTAACCACTCAGCACTGGAACATGCACTCAGATCTTACAGCCAGTAAGGTCTAGATTGATGATTCACAAAAGAAACTAAATAAAAAAAATTAAAAACCTCTGTTTCTTAAGGTAAAATAAAACTCAGCTCTGCCATGAAGTCTGAGAGAATCATTTTTTTTTTAAGACACAGAATCATAGAACGGTCTTCAGCTGGAAGGGACCTTTAAAGACCATACCTAGTCCAGCTACGCTGCCACAGGCATGGTGGGTATCTTCTATTAGTTCAGGTTGCTCAAAGCCCCATCCAACCTAATTTTGAACACTTCCAGGGATCTACCACCTCTCTGTGCCAACTGTGCCTGTGCCCCACTCCCCTCACTGGGTGCTTCAGCGCCTCTCAGTATAAGAATCCCCAATTAATAACACCTTTTGTGCTTTTCTGGTGGCACTGGTTCTAATGCCAGCAGCTTTGCATGGTTGGCCTTCCCTGGATCACCTCAGCTACTCCATGTGCTCTTCCTTCTCCAGCCCCAGAGCACCATGTGTGTTATGAAGGGCCACTGTAGAGAGCAGGGGAAGGTTCTACCTGTGTCAGTCACCTGGGGTGAGTCTGAATTGAGGCTTCCCTTCCCCTTGCACAGCCTTACTGCACTGCACAAACCTTCCTCCACTGTGCTGAGCAAGCTGAAGGAACCTGCTCAGAGCAATTAGGAGGCTGCATTCACTTTGTAGGAAGAGCATTTCTCCTAGTTTTTTATTACTCAAGAACTGACTATGGCTTCCTGCATTTACCAGCCTCATAGGTGGTGAGAATTTCTCCCTTTCCGCAGCCGAAATTCTTGGAATGGCTGAGAGCCTGTTCAGCTTGTTCACCAAACCAAAGAATCCCTAGGCATATCCTTTGTTCAACTTGCCTTTCTGACTAGAGTGAGCACTCACTGCTCAGTCTTCTGGGGGTTCCTCATGCTCCTTGGGCTGACTCTGAAATAACCCTCCACACCTCGCAATGGTGTTTGCACAGCTCTCCATCACAGCAGAATGACAAGAACAGGCAGGGGAGCATGATGTTAGCTAGCTATGGCTGCTTCTGAAACAGCTTTCTGGGAAGCCTCCAAGACAAACCCATCAAACAGATCAACCAGCCCTTGTACCAACCACATTCTGAGACATCACCAATGCTGTCCTAGCAAAACTAGCTCAATTCTAGCAAGTACAAGCCCATGTCAGTAATTTCACAACAGATGCAAAAACAGCTCAAGAACCATAACCAATTGAAGTTTAAACCATTACAGAACGGTTTCCAGTGTAAATGCAGCAGCTAACCCTATTCCCTATAGTATTTCATTTTCTCTGTCCAGTTTTAACCTGCTGGTGTGCTTGTATTAATCATACATTACCTTCAGCTGTGGTGAAAGTACTTCCTTCTCTTTCATGGATTCCATAATATCTGGGAACGCTCCCCGGTACCGCAGATAAGCCATGACATTGGCATCCAGCTGGTCTGATGTGTGGAGCTCCTGTTTTAGTTTAGCTGCCAAACTTGAGCTGATATCTGGAGGAAAAGACAAACCCCCCACGCCCACAATGTGTTATAAATATGAAAAGAACCTGAAACCAGAACAACCACTTGCAAAATAACCATGATTTCTTCTCCCACTATGACTGCAGGGTCAGATCAAGTTGGTTGGTGGAGATCTTACCCAACTTAACCGAGTTAAAAGGCAGTAAGTTGTGTTTCGCACCAGAGAAATTGTTATAGCTAAAGTCAGGACTCAACCCCCCTGCTGCCTTTTCAACATGTAAAGGTGAGAAGGTAAAAGCAGGCACAAACATAGAAGTGTTTCTAAACAAAGAGCCACACGCCAAAGGCACAGCTTTCCAATAAAAGACCTACAGTAAAAGCAAATGGGAGAAAGAGGAAACATAGTATTTTTATAATGAAGTGATTATAATAATAAAAAGGTGAAAGGAATGTACAAAGTTAAACTTACTGCTGCCACACGCACTGCTCATCACAGATGCTCTTGATCTCACATCATCTTGCAAATCAGAAGGGGTTAAAGTCAGATTATCAGCTTCTCTCATCTGCTTGGAAATAAATTTTTTCACATAGATTTAGTTTTCTGAGTCCAGCTGTTGTTTTCTGCATTTATGACAAGTTCTTTTACTAGTGCAGATCTTAGCAAATGCCTGCTTGATCCCAATGTCAGAGATGGCAAATACCATGATGAATTCAACACTGGTGCTCTTTGGAAGCCACTCCATCTCAATTTTTTTCCTCTTTTAACAGTCTTAAGAAACTGACATTTATATTTAACTGCCCCTTAAAAGCAAGGCACAAAAACAGACAACTAAAGATAAATTTTCTGAAGTAGACTTTAGGTTCCTGTGAAATTACAGGATACAGACAATATATAAATATATATATATATATAACACATATATTTCCATTTAAAAAAATAATCTATTCTCCAATTTTGAAATAGTTTCTTCTAAACACTCAACAACAGACACTTATAAGTGGGGAGCAGTTTCAGGAGGCTGAGCACTGTGGTAACAAAGGTTTTACAGGTTTTAGCTCCATGACTGGCACCTGAAGTGTTATCACAAATTTATCAGAGAGGAACTAAAAATGGTATGTCCAGAACATCCCCCTGGGCCTACCCCCAGCACTGTTTACTTTTCACTACTTGGGGCCCCTCAAGGATACCAGCCGAGCAGTCAAGCATTAAATCAGACATGAAATACCACTTACCAGAATCTTCTTCTGCATGTCTTCATCATCATCAACAGAATAGGTACTCTCAGAGAAAGCTGGAGATTTCCTACCTACTCCCACCCCTGCATCCCCACTGCCATTTTCATCCAGGTTAGAATATCCCATTGATGCAGAATTATCTCCTTGCAGGGATGACCTCGTGTGCATCATTTCAAAATCCATGTTTTCACCTTCTGAAAAGGGTGTCAGGTGAAGCACTGGCTGAAGTTCCATGCTTGTATCTTGTTTTCTCATGATCTCAGGCGAGCCCCACGAAGACATACTTGCAACTAAATTCTGGAAGTCTTTGGCAGTGTCTTTGTCTGTGTCCAAATTGTGTTTTGGAGAATGAGGGGTTTGATGAATTTCCAGCATTTGCTGGCAATGGTTTTTCAAATCTTGATCCTCTTCAGAGCTGTGGATCATGTCGTCCAACTCCTTAAGCAAGATATTTTCTTGTGATTGCTTAATCTGAGTTTTTGGATTCGTACTGTGAGTTGTCAAGTCAAACATAACTTCATCCTTTTCCTACAATGAAACAACACATTAATTGTTGAGTGGAATTTGAATATGATTTTACAAACTGAGAAACATGTGTTTAAAAGAGATCTTTCAAAATTGTTTGATTTTTCCTTCAGCTGCTTCATCCAAGCAATTTTAAGCTAAAATTACTCTTTTGACCTCTTCGATTCTCTGGCTCAGTCTAAACAATGCACTGTGTGAGAAGGTATTATAGTTTATTTTAAACCTGTCAACATGGAAATTTCATTCATCCTCCATATCTCTCGTGTTGTCAAATACAGTGAATAACTGTTTTCTCTCTCATCTCAGACACCACCTTAATCCCCTCGTGTTAATCACGTCTCTTAGCTGGTAAGTCCCACCCTATTTTAAGCCTAGTGCTAGCTTCAAGTACTTCCCCCTCTTTTCACTGCTCCTCCAGCTTTCATTCTAATAGGTTTCCTAATTTCCACACTGTTTCCCCTTTTGAACCAAGGATAACTGCAGAGGGGTTCTTCGCTCCTCTAAGAACGCTGCGAATACTGTACTTTTTCCAATACTGGGATGAGCAGATCCATAGGAAAAAGTCTATTGTAATGAATGCTTGAAGACACAGGAGTTTATTAACTTTGACTCAACACTTCTTCAACTTTGATGATCGTCCCTCCTCTCAGCCTGCTTTAAGACTTTTAGCACTTAAACATGGAAATACATAATACTGACATACAGAGGTCAATGAAACATTTCAGCATCTGAATTTCTGCTTGAAAAATTATTTTTAGATCATTTAACTGCCCCCACAATTCCAGCATACCTTTATGTCTTTCAGAATTTTACCAGCTCTCTCTTCACTGAACCATAAATTCCTTGTGCTCTTTAAACAGGGATCTGACAATCCCTACCTCTATCAGCAACATGGTCCAGCAGCCACTGGACTTCAAGTCTGCTGCCTTGTACAGACACGTTCAGTGGACTGAAGCACATCAGTCTGGCACAGGCCATTCAACACTTCTCCCACCTGTTTCTTTTTCCTGAGAGATTTCTGGGACAGCCCCTGGATGCACAGCATCACCAAGGCAAATGGCACTGACCCAAACTAGGACTTTTAGGCAAATAAAAATACAGCCCCCAGGAAGGGTCATGTTTTGCACAGCTACACACTTAATTTCTGCTTTAAAAATAAACGTATCATTTGACATCGTAATTATCCTGTAATTTCTCTAAATAAGTCAACTACCTTGGATGTTTATATTCATATCATACTGCCAATCAGGATGCCCAAAATCCACTCAGAAACTCTTGTCATATAAGCCCTCTTACTAGCACTTATTACTTCTGTAAGCCAGCTGTAAAAGACAGTAAGTTGATGTATGACAGACTGCTACAGGATCATCTGGGTCTTACTGCTTTCTAAAACTGAGTGATTGAGTTTAATAAAATTCAGTTTTTTGGAGCAAATGGTTCTAGGAAAGATTCAGAATAATTACAAGAAAGTGTTGCAGTAAATAAAGATTTCTTAAAAAAAAAAAAAAAAAAAGGAGACATGATGAAGCATTTTCAAGTAGTTCTCCAAATACAGCCATAAAGGATGGCAAACACAGTCCTGCAGCTCATGGTGAGGTGCCCTTGGTTGGCTTGCAGATACTGTCACACCCCCTTCTCAATGGATCAGCATAGAGAAAAGAGGATGGAAGGAGGTCATGGGTGGAGAAAAAGAAAGGGGTATCACCTACTATAACCACTCTCACAGGCAAAACAGACCTGACTTGAGGGACGTGTATTTCATCTATTGCCACTGCAATGCAGCCGGAGGGCAAGAAGCAAAGACAAGCGCTGAAACAGCTCCCCCACACCTTTTCTCCCCAGGCTTACTCCTTGATCCCAAGGTCCTCCCCCTCCTACCCTGCAGCATGGATATCTGCCCCAGCATGGTCTTTTCCCACACTTCATCCCCCCCTCCCTCCTCACTGCCTGTGCAGCATTTTGCTGTCTCTGCAATATGCTTTTCCAGGCAGTGCCACGCACAGCAGTGGGCTCGGCTGCGTCCTGTGGTGGACACAGCACGAAGCAGCCCCGGCCCCCGCAGCTTCCCCACTGCCATAGCCCTGCAATCTACAACCAAAACATACCTCTGGAGCCATGGTCAAAACATATCCAGCTCAGAGAAGCTGGATTAGGTTTCTGTGGGTGCCTGCCCTACTCTTAGTCCTTCCAGGCATCCACTTGTAGCCATTGTTGGAGAAACCAGAGACAGACAGAGCCTTCAAATGACTCAGCACAGCCATCCTTATGTCACAGCATTCATCTTCTCCCTTTCTTACAGCACTCAAAAGGATCAGCTATAGGGCTTTATATAATACATTAGATTATTTAAAAAAACCACACCCCAGAACAACAAAATAACACTATTAAAAAACAAATCAAATACCAGTTTAGCAGTAGGGGAGGCCAGTACTGGGAATGGCGGATCATTATTTGCTTCCAGTTCTTCTAATTCCTTCATCCCCTTTTTAAGGGCTACACCTTTTCTGTCTTTCTGGCAGAATGGCTTGAGGAAATTAGTCCCTTCATGACCCAGTTGCTCCTTTAGCTGGTATGACTCCAACTGGGAAAGAAGTTCAGCTCTTTCCGACCGTAAGGCTTCGAGCTCTTTCATTTGAGCCTTGATTTGATCTTTCACTTTTGCAGTGCTTCCCTGTAGTTCCTTGATTTCTCTCAGATAAGCTGCTTCTTTCTGATTCAGTGCTTGCACCTGGAAATTAAGTCTAGAAACTTCTAACCGGAGACTATAAACATCTTGTGCCTGACTTGCATCTCTCTTTTCCAACTCAGTTTGCAGCTCTGCTGCCTTCTCTGTTAAATACTGCAGCTCGGTGGCGTCAGCTTCCCTTTGATCTGCCATTGTCTTAATTTGCAGCTCTTTCTCTAGGATATTTGCTTCCCTTTCTCTCACGGTATCTTCAAGTTCTTGAATTCGAGATTCAGTCATCTTTGTTTCCACCTCTCTCTGAGACAGATGTGTCTGGGAAAGGCTGTGTTCTTCCTGGAGTGCCTCGTGCTGGATCCTCAGAGACCTTAGCTCTGCAACAGACTGCTCAGATGATTCTTGCAACTGCTGGCATTTTTTCTCCAGGATTTCCACTTCCATTTTGAACTGCAGTTCCTTCTCTTCCAGCTGCTGCTGCAGAGCTCGTCTAGAGGCTGAGACCAGCTCCAGTTCCTCCTGAAGTTCTCTCACTCTGGAGACAAGTGATGCGTTTCTTCTGTTCGGATCAGGATCATCCTGACAATCTACCAGTCCTTTCTTCAACTCATTCTGAAGGTTTTCCACTGGCTTTCCCAATGCAATTTGATAGAAGTCATCTTGGCTGTCACTGTCTTCGTGACATGCAGGTCCAAATTGTGCCAGCTCTTTTTGAAGCTTCTCAATCACTCCATGGAGTTGCTCTACCTCTTCATCCTTGTCTTTACGCAGCCTCTCCTGGTCAACGTGAAGGTGCTCCACAAGTGATCTGAGTTCTTCAATTTGAGATTTTTGCTCTTCCACAACCTAAGCAAAAGGATGACTGAATATTACTGTATGTAGGCACAATTACTATTGCACAGAGAGTTTGCATTTTAATTCCTACTCACACATTTAAACAGCAGGAAGAACCACGCACTTCAGCTGGTAACTACTCAAAATAATCTCTACTTTCTTGAGAGAATTATCAAACAAATTTCATTTACAGTAAGATTCTGCATGCCTTGCTTCCCCCAAAAATCAAGCAATGAACATGCAGTAAGCACTCTTACTTTATTCTCCAGAGCATTCTCCAGCTCATGCTGGAGCCTCTTCATCTGTTCATTCAAGTGATCGATTTCTTGATTCTTTTCTTCAAGTAGTGCTTGTGGCAATGATAAAGCTGAGGAATCATTAATATCCAGGTCCTGACTTTGCTTCACATGAAGTCTTGTTAGACCCTCCTGACCAGCAAAAACAATAATCTTATTAGAAAGCTCTGACTTTCTCTCTCAACCTAATGGCAGAACAGAACTAGGGGCTTTATTTAAACATTCTCCTCTTTACTATAACGTTGAAGAACTCAGGAACACAACTACAACTACTTTATTTGAGTTTGGACCACCAGATTAGACTGCCACAACCCTGAAAATACCCTGAAAGTTTTTGATTGAAATCAAATGACTGTAGAAGGTAATGCTACCAGCATGAATCTAGAATACTGAGGGGCTTTGGTTCAACAATACCCAGCATTAGCCTTGTAACAGTAATGCAATCATCCCTTGGCAAGAGGAACAAATCAAGTATCTGTTTGCAACATCATGAGATGAAGACTACAACACTCAAGAGAGGAGATCTCTGACATCTTAGCCAGTGCACACCACACTAAAGCTAAGGAAACCTACCTTCAAGTGTGCATTCTCTGCCTGAAGGTGGCTGATGCTGGACGTGCTAAGGTTTTTTTGTACCTCTAACTGCAAGTTCAGCTGCAATATCTCCTCATCTTTGCTGCTCAGGTTATCTTTATATTGTTCTAGTTGGTCTAGCAAGCTTGCAATCTTAAAAAAAAAGAAAACGCACAGTTGTTTCAATTAAATCCTCTTATTTAAGTAGAAAAGACAAAAGTTCATTCGTTGTCTTATTTAGTGACAGTAACTTCAGGAATTTCTCTCATCAACCTGGATTAATAGAATACATGAGACACAAAAACAAAGTGAGAAGTTTGTGTTCCAGCTCCTCATCTGCAAAACCAAAGTACTGCAAAGGTGGCCTTCCATTTTCTCTTTTAAAAAAAAAAATCTCACTGCTCACATGAAATATGTTAATCTGTCTTGTGAACAATCAAGGCTTGACTGATGTAATTTGTAGTAACAATAGAAGACATATTTGCATTCGCTGTCCAACTTAATCAGAAGCAGTTCACACCAACACCATTACTCTCCTACCAGAAGACAGAAATCATCGGCATTGCAGTGCCAGTCCCAGTAACAGCCATCAAATAGAGGAGCCAGTGACCACACACTTCTGTGTTGGAAGGAGCAGTGGAAGCAGGGGGATGTTGGCATCCACAGCTTTTACCAGCTCTTGTCCTCATGGGGCAGCAAGGCACAGGGGCTTTTGGGAATGTGACTACTGAACTCAGGCTTCATAAAGAGACACGGCAATTCCATCTGTGAGAAATGAATGTTTATTATCTTCCTGCTCTTGAGAGAATGGTGTACAACTGACTTCTCTGCACATCCTTAACTGGACTGGATGTTTCTGTATCACAGATATTAGAATAATTATGTAACAACAATAATACAAACATACAGCAGGATTATGTGTGCACCTGTGCACGTAAATCCAATGAAATTTCCAAATAACGGGACAACAATTATCCACCAAAGTCAAACAAAAAGCTCTCTACCTCCTGCTCCACTTCAACTTTGGAAAGAAAGGGAAATCAGTTTACAACTGATACTGATCAGTCTCAAAGCTGATGTGAATCACCACAGGACAGTTTCCAGTGGGAAGGGAGATGGACACAGAACAAAGTAAGAAAAAGGAAGGTTAATTAAGGCCAAAGCACAGAGAATTCTGGGCAAGAAGGCACATTTATTAACACGTTAAATCACTGGGGTTTTGAACGGATTAAATTCCCAGCTGTGTGTGCAAAAAGTTTCTGTACTGACAAAAACATCTCAAAAGTCTGCAGGACTCTACTAAAGCTCTCACCTCTCTCTCCTTGGCCTGAAGTGCTTCCTGCTCTGCTTGTAGCTGCTCCTTCAGCACAGGGGCAGAACTGCTGTCCACTGGCACTCGGTGCCTTGTCTCATCCAGCTTGGACTGCAGGGCAGAGATCTGGATCAGGTTATTGTACTGCTGCTGCTGCAATGCCTCTTTATCCTGCAAAACAAACAAAGTTCTGTTACAATTAACTGCTGTCAATATACAAAAACCTGCCTAACCAGAACAATGCTGCCAAAACACTCTCCTCCCTCACAAATCCAGTACAAGAGGAAAAGTACATCATCTCAACAGCCTATAAAGAAATAGAAATTCAAAGCAATTGAACATTTTTAGCTCAAGTTTTTACCCCTTTATTTTTTCTAACCCAAGTTTAACAAGTTCCGAAAATTCAGCATTCAGTGATAAATTACAGTTTCTCAGTTGCACAGCATTTTATATGGTTAAGAACCTAAACATCTTGTTCTTGGAGCCATTTCCAAATTTATTATGACACCAAATTTAATAGATGGACCCAGTTTCAAAAACGGAGAGTTTGGGGTAGATCAAAACCTACTTACAAATAGATCAAGCTCAGTCAGAATGTGAGAAAGCAGCACTAAGTTTGTCCAACCAGTGATCTGAAAAGTTACCATAGCTTTATTTATTTAAAAAAATTCTTCTTTGGTGCTCTTTCTCTCACAGCTCTTCTTAGGAGCTGGGTCAGTACAAGGAGGGAAGTTTCCCTTGGGAATTGTCCAAACAGATCTGTACTTGATACAATAAAGGAAAGCTGCACAAGAAACCCAGGGCAATAATTGCCTCTGCTGCTTAACACTTACTCTGCTCATACTTGAATAAGCAAACACTCTAATGGGTTATTTTAGACCTATCTCATGCTTTGACAAAAAAATACATGAACTGGACCATCTTTTTTCTAGTTCAAGAGATCTAAGACCCAGAGTACATAGCTAGCATCTTCTGACGATAAACTGAAAGTAGCAGCAATTAAAAAAATAATTGCAAAGTTAACGCTGTACGTCAGTATCAAAAGGGAAGGGAAAAATGAAAACTCTTCTTGCTTTCCCATGAAACCTGTGATATCAACCAGCCCCTCCAGCACCCTGCAGCCCTACAGGAAAGGACATACAAAAAACCCAAACCCCCAGCAAACAGTAGAGCCTTTTTATTGGTATTTACCAACTAAAAATAAGATGTTAGCCACACCACCTTGATCCCTGACCAAAACCCTGCAGTCTCCTGGCATTCTCCAGCTGCAATGTGTTCTCAGGTTGCTACAGCAAAATCAAGTGGCAAACCAGGCAAAAAAAATCTCAGCTCCATATAATGCACCTTCACTGCAACACCTTCTGGATGGTCCTTCAGGTGCAGCCTAAAGTGGGGTCTTCTTTGGTATTTCACAAAATCCACAGGAGAGCAGACTCCCTAAATGAGCCCCTCTGTCTAGACCTCAGGGAGCAATCCTCCCAACACCACCTGTCCAGGAGCTTCAGTGTTACACATCAGCAACCCAAACCACAGCAAGGAACTGGAGCAGCAAAGAGCAAAGAACTTCTGCTCCATGCACACGACAGCAGGACAAATGGATCTGCCAGCTGTGAGCTTACTCGGTATTCCTCACAAAAAACCCCACTGTCCTGTATTCAAAATAACGCTTTCCAGACCCATTTCTTATTTCTCCATCACCTGCAATACCTGCATTTTTCATATGTTGGAATTTGGGGGAACAACAAAACTCTGTAATTGCCATTCACATCAAGTGTATTTTACAGAAAAATGCCATGGCATGCAACTGTTCTTAAAACTCCATTAGAACTTACACACTGCACAAAATTGCTTCAAGACAAACCGGTACAATGCTTACAGTTGGCAAATTGAATAGCACAACCTTGTTTAAAGCTGATGAATTCATTTAATGGACAAAAGAGAAAAAACAAAACCCAAACCAATAGTGTCTGAATTTTGCTTACTTCAGATTTTTACAAAACACCAATGTACTGGGACATTCAGACAGCTAAAAGACTATTCTGCATTCCCATGGATAAAGAAAGCCTCTTTAACAGAAAGCCAAGATTTCAGAGAGAAGAGCAACTTGCTCACAGCAGCACCCTGGTCCCCCATCCACTCCAGGGCAGACAGCAAATGAACAGGCAGGGCTTTGTGTGTTGGGATAAAAACAAAGAAAACCTTTCCCTTAAGCTGGCAAAGGTCCCCAGAGCTCCCCAGCTCAGCATCTGACTTGGAGCACAACCAACGTGGTTCTGCTCAGGGAATTGCAACCCCTCCCAGCCAGAGGCATCACTGTCACTCCGAGTCCCCTTTCCAACATCTGTCTGCCCTCATCAGGAGCACTTCACCCTCCCCCTGAACTGGAATTTCCCTTGTTGCAGTTTATAGTCAGATTTTCTCATCCTTTCACAGTGCACCTCTGAGGCTGAGTCCTCCTTCTCCACAACCTCCTATTATGTGACTGTAGGCAACAAGATCTCCACAAAGCTTCCAACAATACTCAACCAAGAGAAATTGTTGGGAGTAAACTCAACATTTAGTTTAGGATGAGAGAAACAAAGTTACTCAAGTGTTTGGTAAAAGACAAAAAACTTTTGCTAAATGGAACGTAATTCTTAAGCCTAAACTGTGATTAAATCTGCAGTAGCAACAAAGCACTAAAAACGGAACAGAGCTGGCTTTAAAGACACAGAGCAAGAAAGGCTACAGATTAAGATATGGTTTTAAACACAGGCACTTACTGAAGACCCTCAATATTTAATACTCAGTAATATCACCTTCCCAGAAACTTCCAGACAAGCACAAGAGCAGCTCTGAGCCATGCAAACACGACAGCAGTCAAAAGCAGCCTCCAGAGTAAAACTCTAAAGTACTATATAGGTATATACTCCTTACAAGTAGTATAGTGGACTTAGAGTTTGCAAACTCAATTTATCTAAAACTGTGGCTGTGATACCTGCCATCAATACACCAGTTTAATTCACCACTGGGTGCCAGGGAGAGTCACACACCCCACCGACAACCCCCCCAAAGCGCCACTGCCATGCAATGCCAACCCCACTCAAATAAGGACTGAAAATTTACTTGTTTCAGTTCAGTTTCCACTTTCTTCATTTTCTGCAGCTGTTGTTCCAAGCAGTGCACAGTCTTGGAGACCTCAGCACCGCTGCACTTCAGCTCCTGGATCTGTGCCACCAGCTTTTCTATCTCTTTATCACGAGCTGTAATTTCTTCGTGTTTTCGCTCCTTTTCTAGTAACAGCTTGTTATAATCATCCATCTTCTCTTTCAGTTCTGCTTGCAAAGACTCTACCTATACAGAAATCACAGTATACAGATATTCAGGCAATGTAATAAACTTGCTTCCAAGTGGAAGCAGGAGTAATGTCATGTCAAAGCAGGTGGAGTGTTACTACGGACTATAGAAGCGCTAAAATCCCAGGTGAAAATAAAACTACACGTGGACAGAAAGGTTGAAAAAGTAACTTTCTGAAATCTTGTTTTCCAAATTCAGCAGCTCTTAAATGCAGATTTGATTACTCTCTCTTAATATTTGCAGTATTCTCACAAAGTACTAGATGAAGGCACACTCTCAAAGGAGCCTTGTGGTGTGAGAGGTTTGTTTGTTTTAAGATTAAAAAAAAAAACCAAGATGACATGAATTATTATTAATAGTATTAGATTTATTTCTGTAACCTCAGAACCCTCTTCCAATATTCCAAGGAATTCTGGTTTAAAGGAAGATGGCACGAACTGAAATATGCAATGTAACATATCCAATGCCTGCAAATCAGAGATTCCCAGGAGACCAGAGAGGACAGCTACTTCTTTCTCCAAAAATCATTTAAATACGAAGAAGATACAAATTCTGAATCTGAGCTGAGATCCAATCGCACCCAGAGCTGCAGGAAAACAGTCATTCACTCATCCCAGTAATCAAGGTGAAGGCAAGGCTGAGAGCTTGGGTGGTTACAGAGGCAGGAGAGACCCAGCTGTGACACACAAACTACCTCAAGGTGTGATAAAGTGATTAAGCACAAGGAAAGCAAGGTCAGGCAGAAAGCAGCTGAAAAGGAGAAATACCACTGAGCAAGGAAAATGAGATTTCACAAAATAAATGCTGCGTTCATCAGTAAGTGTCTGAACCGAGGCAAATCCCACTTAAACATTATAAAATAAAAACTCCCTGCTTTAATATAGAACTTGACATCTTCAAAGTGTTGTACAGATATTACTAAAGCAGCAAAACACGCTCTAGCAAAATAGAGTCAAATTAACAAGCGTGGAGAGTGTCAGAGACTGGTGAAGAAAACCAAAAGGGATTAACATATTTTCAGCTGCTCACAGGCACATAAACCTTTCCTTTATTATGTAGGTATCTTAGTCCCTTCTCATCAGATCAGCAGCTAACCAACTGTCAAACACAACACAGGCCTTCAGTAAAGCTTCTGGGTATAGAAAAATGTTCTACAAGTCTAACCTTTCTAATGCAATAGAACTTTGGCATCAGAATTCCAAAACTATGGCACTTTGGACATAAAAGGTGTGGTTTTTAACACCACCTTGCTGGAAAGCTGGTGCTGCACTCCTGCAGCTAAGGAAACGCTTGCACACCCTTCCCCCTCACGGAGCACGCTGCTGCTCCCCAACACCAGCCAGCACTCTTGCCCCAAAATAGTGCCACTCGCACATACCTGGGGCCCAGCGGAGAGCAGAGAGGGTTACCTGTGGGCCTGTTGGAACTGCTACAAGCACTTGAACTGGTATGGTTTGGAGCGAGTTAAGCCCTTCCCGATGTTACAGCTGCATTTTAAACTACGGAATGAATCCTGACATTTCATTCGGGCACAAAATGCCCGCGTTCCTTACCCTACCTACAAGTGTCACTTGCTTAGTTACCATCCCCGTGTGTCTTTCACCCAAGCAAGTTTTCCTCCTTTCTGAAGGAGGTTGCAAAGCTACAGCAGCCAGTCTTAATTTTTTCAGCTTATGCCCTCCAGCATGGAAAATCCACTCTATCAAAGATGCAGCTGCTGCTACAAGACATGCTTTCCTAACGCTGAGGTACACAATTCCACAAATAAACAGAAGTGTAATTAACTAGTTTCAGCACTGAAGTTTTGGTAAGAGCCAGGCCACAAACAGAAGCTGAAGGCCAAGGCACAGTGTATCATCATCACTGCAGGGTCTTTGTTTCATATAGTCCAAACCTCAACCTCCCCTTTCATGACAAAAAGCTCCATTAGAGTGAGGAACTGCCTGTAGCACCTCTGAGCAAGAAGCAGTTCCTCATTTCCTGCAGGAATTCTGCCACCCTGAAACCTGTATCCTTAGCTCCAAGTCATGCCTTGACACATCAAGAAGAGGAAGAAGAGCTAAAGCAGATCTAAAAGGGATTGAAAGTTAAAAGGAAAGAAAAGTTAAAGAGACGTTCATGCTCTTTTCCATACCTGTAGAATCAATTCATAGTTCTGTATAAATGTTCGTTTATGTGAAAAAACACAACCAAAAAAAAAAAAAGGCAAAAGTTAATGTTTGAAACCAAGCATCAAACAAAGGAACATGTGTAAACAAGGACTCATTTATAAACTTAAACAGGACAAGGCATGCAGACAGAGAACATCTCTGTCACAGTTGTTATAGCTGGAAAAAACCAAACCCATTCAGAACCCGGAAGTCATCTCTCAGATGTGCTCTGTAGAGCAAAGTGTCTGTAGTGTTGTCCTCCTTGGTTCATTTAAACCACACTCAAGAGCAGTGAAATTTTACTGTCAAGCACAACAGTTCTTTGCATGACCATAATAAAAACATTCACAGTGCCTAGATCAGTCAGCTGGGGAAAAATCTGCTCTCTGGGTGACAACAGAGGCGGGGGGGGGGGAAAAAAGTCTCCCAAGAGCCAAACCCCCAGAAAAACCCAGGTTTTGGTGTTTAATTGTAGTAAACAAACCCCTTTGGTCACCAGGTGTGGTTTTACTCACCCTGTGTTCTCGGGGCTGTCCTGAAGGCTGTGATTTTGCTGACAGTTTCAACTGTTCTTCCAGTTTTTGAATTTCCTGCTGAAAATCATCACGTTCGTGTTCCCTTTCTATGGCTTGCTCCTGCAAACCCAACCAAAGAGAAAGAAAGGCTTTTTGAAGGAACCTGGCATTTCACTACAATGTTAAGCACAAGAATACTTTGGGGGTTGTTTTTGTGGTGAATAAACTGTTAATTTAAAAATAATTAACACCTGCTAGTAGTCCTGAAAGCATACGTACAATTACAGGGAAAGGAAAAACCCCACCTTTTTGACTGCAATATACATAAAAACTGCAACTATCTGTTAATAAAAAGGAAAAATTACCGTGCAATACTAGAGAAAGGGAAGGGCAACTTTTGCTTTTGTTTTACAAGACTACAATACCAAAGCCTTCATTTCAAACAAAACTGAAAATACCCCATTTTAGGAACCATCTTCGAAGTGGGAGTCACAAACCAGGAGGAGAATTTATCACCTCCCAACCCACGGAAATGTGGTCCCAGGCTTGCTTACATCCATGAACTGCCGCTGGTTTTTAAGCTGCTTCTCAAGAACTTGAATTTGCTGTTTTAACTCAGCAACCTCCAGTAACTGTGTAGCCAGGTCCTGATTACTGTGCAGCTGTTCTTCCAGTTCCACCTCCAAAACCTTCATCTGAGAGCGTAAGTTGGAATGGTCCTTTTCTGCCTGACACTGAAGGTCTAATTTCTCCTTTGATAAAAATTCTACTTCCTTGAGTAGACCTGAATAGGAAGACAAAAACAACAAAAGTTTGTCAGTTCACGGTACAAAAGTCAAATGTTTCAGATGAGATTCAAGTCAGGGATTTTGGGCATCATCAAAACAAAGAAAAATATCCCTGAGATGGGCCATAAGAGATACAACAGGAATTCTGAGCCCTGACTGCCCATGGGGTCTCCAAAAGCCAGCTACTGTATGTTGTAATAAAGGAGGCCACGGGGAACCTGTTCTCAATCCCTAAGTGAATCCTGGTTCGAGGTATTCTGGGCACTCAAAAAGCTTTCACCTTCACCCCTGGAGACCTCCTAATTCCAGAGAGCCCCATCTCACCCGACCAGGAATCCCCCAAGTTCACTTAAGCTTAGCAGATAGGGAACTGTACCAGATTCTCCAGCTGATTGCCTGATTTGCTTTGGAAACCAACCAAAATGGACATAAAATTGCTCTTAGAATTGCTTCACACAACCAATATGGGAGCATTTTGGTTTGCACTCCCTCTGGACAGCATGTTAGAAGCCCTGCCCTCCCTTCTCACACGTGTACACTGGTACTGGGCTCCTCCTGCCAGTGCCAGATTGCTTTTGGCTGATAAATAGAAGTCCCAGGGTTAAGAAAGGACTTTGAGGACCTGCTGGAGATGCACACACAGACTACAAACCTCAAAAGGCTCTAATCCTGCTAAGTACTTTGTGCCTTTGAGAGACTACATTGTGGTTGTGGGTTACAACTACATTTCACTCCAAGCACTGATGTTGCACATGTTACAATCACCAGGAGCCACAGACAATAACAACAGTCCCTACCTTTTCTACCACTGTGCTAAACAACTGCAATAAATAATCACAAATTCACTAAGTTGTGGGTGTAACTCAGGCTCTGGCAGAATGCATGAAATGAAGGGTCTCCCCAAGTTTTTCTCCCAGCCTCCATGGAGCTGTATTGTATGTATCACATTTCATGAGATGCAACAGAGCAAGCAGCTGAAACACACCAGGAAAAAAAAGCCAACAACACTCCGAATTCCATGAGGAGACTCGATCCCAGCCACAGGGAGTATCTTTTGCCAAGAGCTGCGTTTTGGCAGGCTGGAGAAAGGAATAATGGGAATGAAATAGCCCTGCAGTGTATTTGGTTAGACACGGTGCAGGGGGGAGGGGGCAGGTCCTGTGCGTGCAGGAATTTGTGCGCCCAGAGGAAGGTCGTGGATATAGACAGACCCTGTGAGAAAAGAACTGACATTTGGGAAAACAAGCACAGGCATTTTTCCTTCTGTATCCTAAGAAACATGGCTGATGGCTTCTTGTTAAGCTTCCAAAGGAACACTAGTGCTCTCTGTGGAACAAAATACTGCTTAGGTAACCCTCAGTTACAGCATCACCCTCACCTCCTCGGACAGAAACGCAAATTAAGGGGAAAAAATAATTAGGTAAACAGATTTTACCTGGAATCAGCAGCATTTCATAGAAAGCAGGTATCAGACTTGGGCAATCTCAGTGAGTGCAATCTCTTTGACCAGTTTTTTGAGGGTTTTTCTATTTGTTTCTTTTTTAAGCACATGTTCCTCAACTGTATAAATAGAATTTCACAAGCAACACAAATAGATCACCAAGCTCACAGATTCGTCTCTTCCTAGACAAACCTGCTATTTTATTAATGCTTGTTCAAATCATGCAATTCCCCTTTGGGAATGCCCCGGCACACTCCTCCCCACTCCCAAAATCATTAGCAAATGCCAAGCTCCAATCTGAATGCATTTAATTAGCGAGGCCATTCTACTCACATTAGTACTCCACATCAAAAACAGGAGGAGGCATCAGCTTTCCAAGGAATAAGCCATGTCAATCAACTCCAAACAATATGATTTATATTTATCATGTTTTCCACATGCTACAAAGAACCCCAAACCAGAGGAAGAGTACTACAGATGGCTGGTGTGGGAGAAAGGGGGTGAGTTTTAGGACTCTGCACTTGCAGCAAAAGCAGCTGTTCGAGTTCTAATGAGCTGCTGGCAAGAGCTGGACTGCTGCTCCTGGGAGAATGTCAGTCCCAAAATACACCACAACCAGCTCGGTTATACAGTGCCTCTCTTTCAGAGGGCAGCACAAATTTCAGGACAGTGAGGGGGGGGTCCAAAAATAGGTTAAATAAAAATAGCGTTTGAGGGAGATCTGAATGGACAGAAGGAATAAAGACACAGTAATGGGCAAGACAGCTCAGTGCAGCTTTTCCACTCCAATAGGAGTTTACCTTGGTGACTTGTTATTCACCTGAGGGTTTTGCTTTACCCAGCTCACACTTTTGGGGGGAAAAGTCTAGAAACAAGAGACAGTGAATGTACAAGAGAACACATCTATGAATATATACGTGTGTATAACTAAAATTAATTGAAAGAATGATAGAATTATATTTTGAGCAGACCACAAAACATAATAATGGCAACTATGAATTCACCACATCTAAATGTTAGCCCCTCTAGGAGGTAAGTATGCATACTTTAGTTTAGGTGGAAAAGAAAACAAAAGTGCCTCTTTCAATCTGGCATCTACATATTTTACTTCAGCACAACGCTTCCAAAGTCAGTGCATAACTCCATGGATCCTTTCTTGCTTATTCTGGATTTCCTCTTTCCTCCCATCACCAGCATTCCCCACCACTCTGCTCTCCTCTCCTTTTTCTGACCTACCAACCCATTTAGTTACATTTCTCTTCTCTCCCTTAGACTTCCTTCAGTTCCTGCTGCACTTTATCAGCTCACCATTTTACATCACCTCAAACGTTTTTTTTCCCCCCACCTTTAACTTAATTTACCCATTCTGACAGCCCACTGTGTATCACTAGAAGCTCACAGCCAGCTTGCAACCCACTCCATCCCCCGATAAGAAACGAAGCTGGCAAACACAAACATGATGGCACAACACACTTCAAGCCTGGTGGTAGCAAAACATCTTTCTTCCTTCAAATATTGATTGCTGAATTGAATGTTCTTAATTTAATTGGTTTCTGTTGCATCACAGAAGTCAAAACTTTTCTTTTGGCCAATATATTCAAAATCCAAATAAATTGTTGGGCCTATTTATGAAGTACTGTTTCTCATTGTTAAAATAAAATCAAGACTACCAATTTATTCACTCAGTGTTACAGCAACACAGCAAGAAAAAAAATCCACACTTGTTATTACAAACCTGGACCTTCTTTTTGTGCTACATTAGCAACAGGTGTTCCTAGAAATCAAAACACAGACATGTACAAGACAAGAACAGAACACTGTGATCCATTCCATCTTCTAAACCACTAAAACTTTGTATGAAATACAGACAGAGCTTAACTTTTGGGGGTTTTTTTGCACAAATGTATTTCATCTTTATTATAACACAAAGCTCCTGATGACCTACATTGATTCACGCCTGTAACAGGACCAGAGCTACTACAGAAATGACTTTACATCATAACCATTCAAGCTTGTTGCACCATCCTTGGCCACTCACTTTTTCATTTTCTAAGAAAAATCAACGTGATCTTTCTGCAATTTTCTCCCCCTTTTTCTCCTGTCAGGGGAGCTAAAGCAGGATTTGGGCCAGCCAGGCCTCCCTGGCACAGGCTCTGCAACCTGTCACACATTTCCATGACACACAGTCGTGCTTGTGTTCAACAATACCACAGGAGAACTCTGCATTTCCCGTGGGATATATTATTCAATGCACAGCCCCTGAACCACTTTATGTCCTGCTGTCTCTCCCCTGAGGAAGAGAGCTCTTCCCCCACTTCTTCCTGTTCCCTGGGGCAAACAAGTGCAGGCTCTGTGAGCCAGGATACTCTGTGTGAGAGTAATACTAAGATATCATTAAGATGCTAATTGAGAAGTCAGAGACAAACACAACTATTAATACTAACTTAGGTACAATGCTTTTAGTAGCAGTATGACAAGGTGTTATGGTTTCCAAAACTAAGGAAGGTAAATTCAGGCTAGATAGAAGAGATACATTTTTTATGATGAGGGTGGTGAAACGCTGGCAGTTTGCCCAGGTTGGTAGTGGGTGCCCCATCCCTGGACAAGGCTCTGAGCACCCTGGTCTAGTGGCTGGTGACAGGGCTGGAAGTCCTGTCCTCTGAGGAAAGGCTGAGGGCTCTGGGTTTGTCTGGTTTGGAGAAGGGGAGGCTGAGGGCTGACCTCACTGCTCTCTAAAGCTTCCTGAGGAGGGAAGGTGGGGATGGAGATGCTGCTCTTCTCTCCCTGGTATCCAGTGACAGGAGTGTGGGAATGGTTCAAAGCTGCAGCAGGGGAAGGTTCAGACTGGACATTACTGATCAAACCCTGGAACAGGCTTTCTAGACAGGTGGTGGATGCCCCAGGCCTGTCACTGCTCAAGAGGCATTTGGTCAATGGCCTGAATAACATGCTTTAACTTTGGGCTGACCAAAAGTTGTCACGCAGATGGATTGTTGCGGATCAGTTCTAAGTGAAAACACTCTAGTCTGGTCTGCTCTAGTGGAAGATATCCCTGTTATTACAGCGGGGTTGGACTACATGGCCTCTAAAGCATCCTTCCAACCCAAATCTTTCAATGATTCTGTGTACAACACGAGTATTTTGACTGCACTGTTCTTGAAAGGTCAACTGCAGAGCCAAAAGGAAGAACATAAAAAGGATGGTGTCCCACAAGACCAGGACAATGGCAGAGTTGAGACTCAGAAGAGAGGTGAAGAGACAATGAGGTGAGGGAGACGCAAGAGGCAGGCTGTAAGTTTTTCACTAGAAAACTGCTTCTGGCTGTCTTTATTTCTGACCTAAGCACACTGCACTGTGTACAACTCCCTGTGACAAAGTCTGCTCAGTCAGGAAAGGTCTGTGCCACACAGCTGAGGGTGGCATCGTGGTGACAGAACTCACGGCAGTGTCATGTTGGCATTAGCAGAAATGGAAAGGCAGTGATCACAAAGAGTAAATTTTCCATTGTACTAGAATGGCATTATGGCTGCAAATTCAAGAAGTTAAAACTGTATAATGCCATTTAAATAATTCCCAGAGTCATCATTAAGAACCAGCACAACCCAGTCTTGAGCTGCTGCGCACTACAAGTCACGTAACAACTTTGAATTTCCTCCTGTTAATCAAAAAAATTATCTTACATGTGAGCCAGCAATACTACACTGAGATTCTCCAGGGCCTTCACTGATCACTGCAGTCACTTTTAAAATACATGCTCCTTCATCTGCAGTGTGAGTTCATTCTTGTTGAGTGTTCCTACACTTCATCCAGTACATTGAGGAGTTTCGCCTTACACTATCCCACCCCCCGACACAAGCTCCCTGTAATTAGCTCACAGCACATCACCGACTAACTTGATTACTTGCACCTACTTACCCGAAGAGGATTTAGGCTCTGGCCGGCAGCGAGTCACCCTAAAAGTCTGAGAGCCTTGCCTCACCTTATCCCCTGCAACAGCACCACCTCACTCAGCTTTTTCAACCCATACACTTTCCTTTAAAAACCTAAACAGACCTTGTCCTTGATCACTGAAATTTTTCCCATCACCCTTATTGATCATGTATGTGTGTGTGTTTTGACAGGACAAGGCTAGGGAGCAGGGGGAAAGCTCGTGTCTAAAACTGAGTACACCACAGTTCAAATAATGTTCCAGGAGAAGTTTATTTTTGTCTGTCATTATTAATCTATCTCCTTAGTTCTGGAAGCAGTCAAAAGCCTTCAAGTTCCAACTCTTTTGACTGCAGTATCAAAGAACCAGCATTTCAGTTACTGATTAGGTGCCAATTACCTGTTGCTAACTCCACTTTCCCCTTTCTAACCAAGCACAGAATTACAGCAGCACTCTTCACAAGCAGCACTATCACCTTACAAGCAAAGAACCAGCTGCTTTACTCTGCTTTCTGCTTTTTACAGGAAGCTCCTCTAACCTCTGCCCCAGGCTGAGCTGCCCACTGGGTCATCAAACCGAACACTGACACGTTCCTAAAACACGCTCCCTGACTGGAGACAACTTTGTTTTCCACTGCAGTTCCACAGCACTCCTCACCAAGGATTGCCTGCTCCTGGGTCAGCTCCTGGAAGCGTTCCCGCATGTTCTCCAGCTCCACGACAAGGCGACGCTCAGATTCCTCCTTCAGGTTCAAGGCCTCTTCCAACGCGGCTTTTTCTGCCACGTAGCCTTCGATAATGCCTGAAATCCCAAGTTGGGACGCAAATAAAGGCACAGACAGACTCAGGTATTGGGAAAGAGCAGCTTGAAAATACTGAGTAAACAGTTTTTGGTAGACAATGAAGGTGACACAGAAAGGAAGACTTTAGTTTACACTGTAGTTAGGCTTTTTGAAGTGTCTTAAGGAATAAAATGTAACAGTTAATGCATTCTAACAGGTTTAATGAGGCCGCTGTGTTACAAAATGCCTCCAAATCTGTAGAATTCAAATGGGAATTGTTCAGCTTTGATGGCCTGGGATCAGCTCACAACACAGGACATCCTCACACATCCTCTGCTGGGGCCTGAGGTTTGAAGAGACAGAATCTCCACAAAGGAAGATCAAATGTTAAGATTCAGAGCCCAAGAAACCCAGGATGTAGAAAGCACTATGTTGAGTTGGAAGGGACCCACGAGGATCATCGAGTCACATCACAGACACTGGGAGGAACGAGCTAGGAGTAAATGACCCTGAAACCTCATTAAATTATATTCATTTCATTTTCTTACCCTCTGCTTTATGGAGCTCCAGTGCCAGCTGGTTCTTGGCCTCGCTCTCCTCGCTGAGGCACTCCATCAGCTCCTGGTGCTGACTCACCACCTGCGCTGTCTCCTCGTTTCGGCGGCTGAATTCCTCCTCGAACTGTGCGTGGTTTTCGTGCATTTTCTCCAGCTACAAGTGAAAAATTTCCCCCAGCCTCAGACTGGATGCACATGCAGTGTGATAATACTGCAGACATTTAAACAAAAACCTCCTGTATTTTTTAATAACACCTACACAGCAAGGTTCAAGTTTGGAAGTTTCATTTTAGTACTAAGTGGACTTTGCCCCAAACCTCTGAACGCTGTGGTGAACCTGTTTTTTTCCCCACAAGTCTTTCTTAGGAACGTAAGTTTCTTTACTGCGCATAAAAACAGATACCTCCCAGCTGGCTAAACTGTTCAGCTTGACACTTCCTGAGCTACTTGAAATTCAAAGCACCCTTACACCTAAACTCTCCAAGAGATTCAGTCATGTCTAATAGGCAGTGAAGTCCATATATCATCAGGTTTCCAAGGTAAGCAAAATATGCTGATGAAGTCACCTAGAACCTAGATCTGCCATGTGCTTTAACCACAAGTTAGTTATGTGCTAGTGGAACCAGCAACAGATCCTAAAAGTCAAAAATTAATCACCTCATTCTAGGAGGGATTGTTTTTTTAAGATGGTGAATATACATTTCACACAGACACATAACTCTGGGCGTCACAAAATGCCTGACAGTAGATTCATTTCAGACATATTCTTTCCCTTTGCATTTTCTCTTAAATTAGGGGCTTCCTTACTCAACAAATGAATTACTGTAGCACTAAATTCAGTCCTCTGGATGTACACAGTACTCGTGCATTTACTCCAGATTTGCAGCCCAGACACTGCAAAACTCAGTATGGAAGTACTCAAGTTCTTTTATGACATTGAGTGCAGCTCCTTTTATCACAATTGAAGAGTATATAAATACAAGGATGTTTGGTTGCTGCTATCCACATATTCCCAAAAGATTTTAACATCAAACTGAGTTTTCCTGAATCTGCTTATCGATGTTGAAGCAGAATTGGCATGAAGTGCAACAAAGACTCTTGGTCTCCTCAAATTTCCAAATGAATCTAAAACCCTAATTTAAATCTACTTAAGGCAACCAACTTGTTGCCTTCCCACAGGATCTGCTAGAAGGCTAAATACACAGCCTTAAAATTAATTTCACACTTTCAGTGTTACATGCAGAATCATGGAACGGTTTGGGTTGAAAGGGACCTTGGAGACCATCCAGTTCCAACCCCCTGCCTTTGGCAGGCACCCCTCCCACTAGACCAGGCTGCTTTACACCAATTAAAAAGCTTTACTTGTTTGGTTGACTCTGTCACCAGTTCCAGAAGTCTCTCTACTGCTGTGCGCAAACGCTGACAAATCTTCAGTATCACTTCTTCACTTTCACTCGCCAATTCTGGCTTTGCAAAAACACTTTCACATAAGTATTGGCTCAACTCAGAGCCCTCGTCAGCCCCTGGAGACAGCTGGCTGTGTTCTGGGAGAGTTTCGTCAGGCAGCTCCTCTACTGAAAACAAGCAAGCTATTTAAAAACACAGGGAAAAAAAAAAAAAAAAAAAGACAGCTAGGCACAAAACTGGGCACTCAGGTAACAACTGACATCAGCCAGTGACGCTGCTTGGTCCTGGAGGTGTACAAGGTGGGCACTTGGGCACATCAACAACTCAATGTCGAGAAACCACAAGGGTTTTTCACAACATTTGGGAATATACATCAGGACCTGAAGTTCTGCATTCACCAAGTCCATCTTTCCTGCCCTATAACCCATTCAACAACAATCCTACCCTATAATTCCATTCCAACAACATTTTAGTAATTGCATTATTAAAAGAACTAAACTGAGACAACATTGATAGATGCTGTCTTTGTGGAGCAACTTGGAAAGATACAGAAATGTTGCAACAAGAGACATCCTTTTTCTGACCTTCACCCATACGAAAGGACGGGAAAGGGAAAGGGCAGTTTTCAGGCACAGGAATTGACTAAAGGTTCAGGTTTGGTGACTTGGACTCACCTTTGTCTAGATGACGGTTTTCTTTGGCTTTGAAATATTGCATAAATCCCGTTTCTTCCATAATACTCTGGGTTTCTTTAGAATCTGCAGAAGCCAGACTCTCATCCAGACAAAGACCAATCTTGCTGCAGATCAGGTCCTCAATAGCTATTGTGGCCTTCACCAGCTCCAGAAGCAAATTCAAAACGTGCTCGTAAGATTCCCGCAGCTTTTCCCTAGGACAAAAGCATATCCAGCACTTCAGCAACTGCATGCACTTGATTTGAAAGACACCCTGAACCTACTGAAAACCTGACAGTCTAAAATGGGTATCTTGCCATAATCTGACAGTCATCAGCAAAGGTGATCAGATGACTCACAAAAAACCAGGTCATTTTCAAAGAGCTGGCTCAGCAAAACACCTTTGCCTTCTGCACAGGTAGATTGTACTGCCATCCCAAGCATCTCAGTGTTCCACAGCCCTGGAAGCACCAGCAAGGAGGATACTGCAGTAGTAGATGTATCAGTGACATCAAAATAACCAGTGGTGTGCTGGCAGAGCTGACAACAAAAATTGTATTTATGGAAACATTTTAGCTGTAAGCAAAAATCTAAGCCAATTTCTTCAAGATGAGGGAGAGGGAATTCTTCCAGAAGTTTATTCAGGATGACAGCTTCTCCAACCCACACACTCCCATGACACATCAAAACAATCCACATTGCACTGAGCAAGAGGCTTTCTCCATTTCTTAGATTTTTTCTAAGATTTTTTCTTTTGGAAACCCCAAACCACCAAAATCTTCATCAGATTGCAAGAAAAAGAGCACGAAAAACAAAACAACTTCCTCACCGTGTCAAGATAGGTCGGTAATTTAAAAAAAAAAAAAAAAAAAAAAAATCAAAAACATTTGCAAATAAACCCAACATACCATCATCCTACATTATTAACTTGAGCTGGTTTAATTTTCCCTTATTATTTCTTTATGAGAAGTGAGAAAACAAGCAAACAAAACCCCCCAAGCACTAAGCATCATGCAACCAAAGAGGAACAAACCTCTCCTCCTTGGATTGCTCAATATCAGATCTCAACAAGGCCACCAAATTCCCTCCTTCCTGGTTTTCCCTGTCCCGCCGCTGAAGGAGCGTCTCCAGCTCGGAGTTGGTCTCCTCTATTTCATGCTTTAAAGACTCTGCTTTCTTTTCCAGCTGTAGAAATACAGTGACAACGCAACAAAGTCAAACACTTTGCATAAACTTTGCTTTATAAACTCCACCTGAAAACAAGTTTCTGGAAAAATTACTTCTCTCCTCATATTTTTCTGTTCAGATGACACCTTTATCCACTTAAAATGTATGCAAAAAATAAAAATATATACATGTATGTATATACCCACCCCCTACCTTGAGATTTTGCTGCCAAACAAATCACTGCCATTTTGTTAGACACTCTGTCTCGTAAGTCAACAAGTAAGTCAAAATATCTATTTGGGAGGAGACTGCAAGGAAAGAAAAGCATTCTGCTCCCGTGCCAACCTTCTCACCCCTCATCAAATCTTGCAAGGAGAGCTGGAAACAGTAATGCACTGCCAGTAGGGACATTCCTCAGTGTTAATCCTGGTTTTTCCCCTAAACAGAAAGGCCCAAAAGAACAGTCTAACATACCACAAGGATTGTACACCCAGTTCCTCCATACACACCTTGAGACAGAGGAGAGCCCTGTGCTAAAAAACCAACCCCAAAAGCACATTTCAAATCTAGGTTTAAGATACTTTCCACACACCTGGATAATTACTGCTGCCTTTTCCTGCAGTTGGACTGATAACATCTCCTGCTCCTTTTGGTGAGCGGCCTGTGCCTTCTCCCTCTCCTGAATCAACATCTGCTCCTTGTCATGTAGTGATGCCTTTTTTTCAGCTTCAAATTCATCCTGCATAAATCACATACACTTGGATTTACAGAGAGGAAAAAAAAAAAAACACCCAAAACA
The DNA here is from genome assembly GCA_035583155.1 of Acropternis orthonyx. NCBI lineage: Eukaryota > Metazoa > Chordata > Aves > Passeriformes > Rhinocryptidae > Acropternis > Acropternis orthonyx. The sequence continues at coordinate 1,253,131 of JAWWEU010000002.1, read as the reverse complement.
CAAACAGCATCACCATCCTTCCAAAAAACCTCAACCAAACTATCCCCCTGGTTCTTTAGGATTCTTTAGGAGCACACACTTGACCTCTCGGATTAACCAGCAGTGACTTACACAGGCAACACTGCCAAGCAACAAAATTATGCTCAAACTATGATCAAAATCAAACCCAGTGTGGCCAGCAGAGGCAGGGCAGTGACTGTCCCTCTGTACTCAGCACTGCTGAGGTTGCACCTTGAGTCCTCTGTCCAGTCCTGGATCCCTCACTTCAAAAAAAGACACTCGGGTGCTGGAGCAAGTCCAGAGAAGGGCAACGGAGCTGGGAAAGGGTCCAGAGGGTAAGTCCTGTGAGGAGCAGCTGAGGAAAGCTGGGGTTGTTCAGCCTGGAGAAGGGGAGGCTCAGGGGGAGACCTTGTCATTCTCTACAAGAAAGGAGGTTGTAAGCAAGGTGGGGTCAGACTCTGCTCTCTGGGAAAAAGGGGACAGCACAAGAGGAAACGGCCTCAATCTGCGCCAGGGGAGATTCAGATTGGACATCAGGAGGAATTTTTTCACAGCAAGGGTTTTCAGAAAAGGCAATGGAAGGGGCTGCCCAGGGAGGTGGAGGAGTCCCCACCCCTGAAGGTGTTCAAGGAAGAACTGGACACGGCACTCAGTGCTCTGGGCTGGGGGACAAGGTGGGCATCAGGCACAGCTTGGACTCGATGATCTTGGAGGCCTTTTCCAACCTAAATGATTCTGTGAAAGCACTGAGGGAAGGGATTATTAGACACTGCCCACTCCTGCACCAGCAAATAAGGGGAGGTGAAACAAGGTCCTGGTATCCCTTCCTAAAGGGAATCATAGAATCATTTTGATTAGAAAAGCCCTCTTAGATCACTGAGCACATTAACCCAGCACTCTCAAGCCCACCACTAAACCATGTCTCTAAGCACCACATCCACTTTTTTTTTAGCATTTCCAGGGATGGTGATTCCACCATTGCCCTGAGCAGCCTCTTCCAATTCCTGACCACCCTTTCAGTGAAGAAATTTTCCCTAATATCCATTCTAATTCTCCCCCTGTGCAACTTGAAGCCATTTCCTCTGGTCCTGTCACTTGTTACCTGGGAGAAGAGGCTGACCTTCCCCTGTCTATACTCTCCTGTCCAGGGAGTTGTAGAGGGTTGGAAGGTCCTCCCCAACTCTCCTCTTCTCCAGGCTGAACACCTCCAGCTCCATCAGCCACTCCTCAGAGGACTTGTGCTTGTTCCCTTCTCTGAACATGCTGAGGAGGCTGAGCTAGGAGGCTAAAAGGAACCCAGATTAGTGATTGTGTCTGCAACACCAGAACAGGGGAGTGACAGAAAAACTCAGGCAATTTGACCTATGAACACCAATACACCCCAAGGTGACAGCCAGCTGTCAATATATTGGCAAGGCAAGGAAACAGTTTTTCCCTAGGGCAAGAAATACAAGTCCAGAGCAGAGCACATGTAGTCACCTCAGACGACCTGGATCCTTTGTGGATGACTGAGCCAGTCCTTCCACTGTGCTGAGCAGTTGGGGAGGTAAAAAGTGAACAGACACAAAGGAGTAGGAGGACTTTCCTCGACCTAGAACACTGAATTTGCAGACAAAGTCTCTGAAACAGCCTGCCTGTTATTCTCAGATCCACTTAAAAAGTATGTCAGACCACAGAGAGCAACTGTGAATACCTGAAATCTGCTGGGGGAGGCAGAGGGAAGAAAGCAAAGAAACTGGCTGGCATGAAGACCACTGCATAAATGAGCAAGGGGAGTGGGCAGGGGAAGGTCTGTAAAAACCTCTATCAGCCCACAATGCAGTTCAGCCTGACACTGCAAACAGATCCAGGCAGTCTCTTTTGAGACAAAGCTCCAGTCATTGGGCTCACGGAGAGGGAAAAATAAATCCATAGACAGCTGTACCAGCAGGAGAATTAGCCCGGGCAGAATTTCAACAAAAAGTGAGGTTTCTGGCATCCCAAATGCTAATTAAGGCTGCACAAGAGAGAGAAAAGCAGGGACCACTCCTGGAGCACCTGCAAAACACTCAGTCTGGTCCCAGCTTCTGTGAGCTGAAGGTTGGAGTTCAGCTGAGGACAGCAAGGCAAAATATACCTGCAGCAGCTTTTCAGGATACACTTGTGTCCTCGGTTTCAAGTCAGCTGCACCAGAGAGAGGGAAGTCAAAGAATGATCAGGACTACACACAGGGCCAGAGGCAGGAAACACCTTGAAGGTGCTTCTCATGATGAAAGTTTGGAACTCAAATGATGATTAACAACAACAAAATATCTCATAAACAAAGAGCTCACTGTCATCACACACTTGGTAAAAGCTCAGATAACACTGAGCATGCTTTTGCCAAATACACCAGAGTGCAGTAGGTGACAGGGATGACAGGCCAAGGGCACAGGCTCTGCAGACACCAAGAAAAAGTCTCAAATGACAAATGAAACATGTACACAAGGAATGCTGCTTAGAGCAAATGTTTTCCACTGATTTTTTTTTTTATTTTGTTTGAAGGACACCACTTCATACTCAATTCAGGACTTTAAGACAACTCTGTAGTAAGTACAACTGCTCACAAAACATTTATTCTCAATGCTGCTTTTCTAGTTCTAACATTGTGAAGCTTGGAAGAGATCTCACTCAGATTAGCATTTTAGAGACTGAAGAACAAAAGTCTATACCAGTTACTCTTTTCCAGCTAAACCCTCTCCCAGTGCATACTCAGAAGTGCATTTGCACCAGAGCCCACCTTCAGCTGTGCAATCTGCTGTTCCAGCAGCACCTCTGACTGGCACTTCAACAGCTCAATCTCCTCCTGGAACTGAAGCTGCTGCTTCAATTTCACCTCCTCAAATTGAGCCAGAAGAGCTGTTCTCACAGATTCTACTTCAGAGGCTGATGCAGAAGCATAGAGCTGCAGACAAGCAAGGAATATAAAATATTTTAGCCATAGTGTTAGAATTAAGTAAAAAAAAAAAAGTCAAACCAAACCCATCAAGCTCAACCAAATTCTGAAGAGTGTGTTCACAATCCTCAAGGTCATACAGGGCTTCTGTCTGTCATTGTGCTGAGTACAGGAAAAACAAAGTTGATAAAAATAGATAAGAAGCAATCAGGCATTAGGTATCAAGTATCTCCTGTATTCATGAGACTATCAGGTCAGACTGAATAAAGTATTCCTGACTTATTCTTTCCAACAGATATTTCCCTAAGAGAGATTCAAAGAAAAAAAGAGGAAAGGTCAGGGAGAGAAACACAGGGAGAGAAACACAGGGAGAGCATATTTTGTTAAGAAGTGATTTCTCCTGTTCAAATGGGAGCAAACATTGCACAGCTAAATTTAATGCAATTATCCTGAGATACAACAGAGAAAGGTTTGAGGATTTGTTTGTTCATTTGGGGTTTTTCTCCTATTACTCTCTCTAAGAAGAGTCACTGTAGTCATCAGAATGGACATCAACCCTGTTTCTGTGATGAAGGGTTTAAAGATTGAGTAACCATTAGAATCTCCCAAAAAACTAACAAAACCACCTTCCCAAGCACTCTGTTCTTCCAAAAGTGATTTGAGAGTTATTTGGAACACCACTGAATTTTCTAATTAGTAAGTGCAAAAGCAAAAGTTAGTTGTATTTTAACTGAAGGTATGTTGTGTGTAGCTGGATTTTGCTTGACTTCTCCTACTTATATGGATGTAACATATAACACAGGAAAGTGAAAAGTTTTGATCCCTCATGGTTCCTTTGTTTGCATCCACAGAAGTCAAGATTGCATAAAGGACCAAATGAATAGAAGACCTAATTCTATTTTGATGCTTAAGGAGAACTTAGTGTAATAATCAACTTTTTTAGCCTTCAGTATCAAAGGAAACATCATGAAGCTTACACATAAACATTCCCGACAGGAAGAAATGGCAAAGCTTTAAGGGCAAATAGGAAGATTCCCAAATCTCACTGAGAAATTATATTTGGCAAAGTATTACCTACAATCATTTCTCTAAGAAAAGAAGAAACCAGTGTTAGAAGAAATTAATGTGTTTACTTCTAGCAAAGTTTTACTTTACTTTTCACCCTTTACAACAAGTTTTTACTTAAAAAAAGCTTGAAGTGAGCAGTTGCTTTCCAGAAATGGTTGATGACCTACATTATTGCCTACTGGTTTTAAATCAAAATGGCAGCTTTAAAGTTTTGAAATAAATACAACAGGATCCAAAAAGATCAGCCCAGCCCAGGCCAGCCCCTCCACCTCCCTCATAAAGAGAATACTGCAAACATGGCTTTAAATACGTATATACAAATTCCCTCAAGTCCTTTGAGATAAAACAAAGCCTCAAAATGTTAACTTTGTCTCTTCCTATCTGCTGGCACTATTAAAAAAAAACAAACCCCAAAGCATCTTACTTCTAAGGTTAATAAACTGAATTTCCTTTATGATGGAGCATGGATCAACCTGCATTTAGGTATCACCAACATTCTGACCTCTTGCTCACGTTCATGCTGTGCTTTGAGTTTCCCCAATTCTTCTTCCAGCTCCCTGGAGTACTCCTCCTTATGTTTCCTAATTTCTGCCTGATGAAGATCCTGAAGCTCCTGGAGTGCTTTCCTGTGCTTCTCCTCCATCTGCAATACCTCCTCCCGTAACACATCCAGAGCCAGGCGTTTCTCTTCTTCCAGCAACTGCCTTTGGTTTCGAAGAGCTGTGTTCAAATCATCCTGTGCAAGCATTAATTAACAAAAGGGGGAGAAAGAACAAAGAGTCACTGCAAACATCTTTGCAACTTGTTTGTAAAACACATGCCCACCTTCTCCTCCTGTAGCCAAGCTTTCTGAGCAAACAGGAACAATCCTGCCTCAAGAACGATGAGCACACACACAGATACATACTCACTACAGGGTTTATTTTTCTTATGTAGTTGAAGTTCTGTAAATCCCCTACTTATTAGGGAGGCTCTTTAGATTCCCAGAGATGTGGCTTAACCTCCAGGATTACATGTACTTTTCTTTAACCACCTCCTGAAGAATTACACAGTAACTATGAGCCCTGAGCCACAAAACGGAGACTCTCCGCTACGAATGACACTGAAAGATTTATCTCATTTGTACCTTTCCCACACAATGAGATGGAAAACTCGAGTGAGCATTTGGGGCAGGAGGCAACAGATGGACCTAATTTGCAGCTGGAGTTTCCTATTTCAGCTCACAACATGGCCACACACAGGTGTCAGTGCTGGCACAAGGAGGTTGCAGAAACATCCCCCGAGAACAAGGGAAAAAAGGTGATCCCACACAATATATCGTGAAATTTCACCTTCTGCACCAGGTTTTCTTTCTGACTCACCTTATGAACTTCTTCTGCTTCAACAGCCATGGCTTTAAGCTTTTCCATATGAACAGTAGCCAGCTCAATTTTTAAATTATTTTGGGAAAGCTCAAGTTCTTCAGCATGTTTTAATTTCAGCATCTCAATCTCCCGGGCCAGGCGTGCTTGGTGCATTTTATCCTGTTCTTGGAGCTGTTCCACGTGCTGCAGCTGGAGCTTCTCCAGAGCCTGACTATGTTCATCTCTGATATTCTGAATTTCAGAAAGGTAGGACGACTCCAAGGAATCCAGATTTGATAAGTGTTTGGCCTCCAGCTCATCCATTTGGGCCTGATGCTTTGTCTGTAGTTCAGCAACACAACCTTCAAGCTGAATCTGCTGTTTACCTTCCAGTGTAGATTTAAGAGTCTCAATCTCTGCTTGGTGTTTTGTTTGAAAATCAGCTGTCAGAGACAAAATTTCCTGCTTATGCTTCACCTGTAACTGCTGACTTTGGAGTTCCAGCTCATCCACGTGTTTCTTTTTCAGCTCTTGGAGAAGAATCTCTTGCTCAGTTGTGAATTTCTGAGTCATAGCTTTGTGTTCCTCCATAAACCTGTATTATTTCCAAGAAAGTTAAGAGACTGTTGTCAAAAAGGCACTGCTTGGCGTATTTTTTAATAATTGAACTAATAAATAAAAATCAAAGAAAAATAAATAGACCTTCCTTCACCTCCACAAGTTTTCCTTTATGTTTCAAATACAGAACTAAATTCAAAGCAAGCCACAACCATTTCATAGCCACATAAATAAACGTTTCTGCAGTGTCACTTGGCACTATTTGGTTATTACTAGAGAGATCCCTATTAACTTACTAAAACTGAAATACTGCCACATGAGAGCATCTAGGACCTGGTAAACACATTGCTACATCTCAAATGTCTTGCCTGCAAGTAACTGCCCTGTCCTAACAAACACCTCTAAAAGCTTCTGTTAGACAGACCTAAACCCACGTGGAGGCTCCTCCAAACTCAGCACTCTGAGGTCTGTTTAAAGCTTGAGGCAGAAGATTCAGTGCCTGAAGTGCTGCCACTTGCTGTAACCAGTAGCTACAGCATTTTTGGATACAGACACCGATCACTAAAAAGCAATCAATTACCTAAAAGTTATGTTTCTGCTTTCAGTGTTTTCTTGCTGTCACTATTTCTCCAAGCTTATTCTGAGTGTATGCTTGGGGAGGAAAGAAGGGATATATCTGAAGCAATGCATGCAGATACAAACGTGGTTGTTGGAATATTTTCTGTAATACACTTGAACAGGTGTAGGAAGGGGAAGAAATCCAGCAGTTCCAGCCTTTATATCTAACCAGAACTGAATACCAAAGGGGGTTAAATCAACCTCAGCATTCAGCGGTTAGCACAAGCTTCATTCACCAGGAAAAGCCCACTGGAATTCATCTGAATTATGAGAATTTTTCTGCTTGTACGTCCTGTCACACTTCTTGTGTTCAAAGGCACCAGATTTTCAGCTGTGTGTTGCACTCTGAACAGGCTGAACTTCACTACATTTTACCTGCTAGACTAGAAGAAATGTGTTTATATCAAGTAAAATTCTACAGCAAACCATAACAGAGAGCAAGCTCTACATATGCAAGCTAGTTGGTGCCATCAAGTGGCAAACCTACAGCACTACCACTCACTAAGTCTAAAATCAGAAAAAGCAACCATAAAAATGAGTGAACCGGTAAGGGAAACTGCTCACAACCTCAGGACTTACTTGTTTTGTGCTTCCCTAAGTTTCAGGGCACATTCCTCCTGCAGACAGAGCGTGGCCTTGTCCATCTCCTTTGCCATGAGGGCTTTGGCTGCCTGCAGGTCAGCCTCGTATTGCTGCTGAGCCTTCTGCGCAGCCTGTGCGCTCGCAAGGCTGTCCTCCAGCTGCTGCAAGCTGTTCTGCTGCTCCTTTACCAGCTTCTCCAATTCCAGAATCCTGGCAGCTTGGTGGTCTTGAAGCTGATTCATTTCGGCTTCACGAAGTTCAAACTCTTTTTGTAAGTTCTGCTTCTCAGACTCGGCTCTGTTGTGCAGCTCTGAGCACAGCAGCGATAACTTCTCTTCCGCTTGGATTCTCTGGGCCTCGCTTTCACATTGCCACTTCTTCTCTTTTTCTTTGTACACAGCCTCTATTTTCTGGACTTCTTCTCTGAGCTTATTCTTGTGATCCTCAGCAATTTCATACTTTACCTGTGAAAACAGTTATTAAAAAAAAATAAAAAATAAAACACCGAAACTAAACTTTCTCAGGCATTTAAGGTCCTGGAGAGTTTTAGTTCTTGTAGTGAAGGAACTCTTCCTAATACAAGTAAGGCTGAAAGGTCAATTTATAAATTGACATGCATTAAATTCAATGCATTATGAAGAACTGATTGGGGTAAGGAAGATAAGAAAAAAACTGAGGCAGAGTTCCAGAATTAATATGGCACTCTGTGGTTTTCTCTTGAGGTCACTTATCTTCTTTTCAGGAGTTCATCTCACACAGTTGTGAGCACCTTAGATATTTATACCGGGGGTGAATAAAATTCTCTTTTAAATTTCCCCTTCTACATTCCAGTGCTATTTTATATGTAGTGTCCATGACAAGGGCAGCTCTTGGACACAGCATAAAAGCCACAGAAGAAGCATGTAGCATAAAAACAGAAGCAGCAAATGATTGTTCAATGACAGAAGGCCAAAAAAAAAAAAAAAAAAAAAAAAGAAAAAGGAAAAAAGAAAGAAAGACTCTTTCTCTGGCTTTCTCCATCAGTTTTTTTTTAGGCTGCAAAAGGATACACATACCCATCTCTTTTTAAAAAGGGAGGAAAGGAAGACTTGAGAAATAAGAGCTTCACCCATCCCATTCTCATTAGCATTTAAATAGTGAAACAAATTAAGCAATTAATTAACATCCACTCCAAGTTAATCCTCAGACGGGACAGCCGATTTAACAGACAAGAGGGACAGTATCAGGTAAGATTCTCTCAACTCTCTGACTTTGAATGAGAAGGTGCAAGAGCTACACCAAAACAGACTTGTGTGTATCCAGGCAAGTCCACTTAAAGCTGAAGCTGCTATCCCTAAACCAGAGACATTTAAAGGCAAGGGCTGCCTCTGCCTCCCTGGGCCTTCCCAACAGATCTGGGCTTGCCCAACTCTACACAGAACACTTCTGTAATACAAATTAACCTTTTCCATTTCTTCTTTCCGATGCTTCTCATTCTGCTCAGAAGTGTCTTTTTGCTTTACAATCTCTTCCTTTAAGTGCCTTATTTCCTCTGAAAGCTCTGCAATACGCTGCTTCTCAGAGCTGAGGAGGGAGAGCCTGGCTTTGTGCTCTTCCTCCAGCACAGACACTCGCTCAGCCACCTCTGCTTCAACCTGACGTGCTGCATCGTGAGCGCTCTGGAGACGCAGCTTGGTGATTTCTGGAAAGGAAAAAGAAAAACCCCAAACCAAACAATAAAATGACATTCTGGAATTTATTTTAACAGGTCCTATTAATGCACAGAAATAAAGCTGTGCAATTTATCAGCAGCCATGCTAACTACAGGACAAGAACCCTTCCCCAGGATGATTTTGTGCTCTGCTCCATTCTGTCACCACCGTTGGGATTTATCAGTATCAACACACACAGAACAATCTTAAAAGCTGTGGCAGGACCTCTCTCTTTATCTGCAACAGCCACGGGAGCTGACTTGATTTTGGGGCAACGCAATGGCAGAGTTACGGCACTTTCATCTCCTCTTGTACGTACTATTTATGCAAGGAATTTAGCCAAAAACCAGATGGGACAAATCTCTAAAGGTTCTAATTTAAGCAGTATCGATATACTGTCTAGTATTAAAAATAAATAATTAAGAAATATAACTGCAAGTTAAAAAAGCTGTCCTGAGCCTTTTAACCAACATCCAGTTATAGTTATGACAATATGTGTTAATTAGCTAGCTGTAAGTTATGGATTTTAAGTCTAAACATTTGTGTGACAGTGCCCTTCTAAGAATCAAAAATGGAAACCTGATCCTTTTAGCAACTACTCCACAGTTGTTAATACTTTTTGCTACAGAGCAAACAACTTCAGGTCACCACCTCTTTGGAAGTGCAACTCAACATGCCCACAAGTGCTCGATGACAGGGTTTAACATCTGACAATTGTTCCCTACAGTTTAGAATAAACTAATAACAAACAGAAAACTCCTCCAGATATGCCTGTTTAAAGAAAAATATAAGCCCCATAAGCAGCTTCCCATTTTCCTTCCCACTCCATCAGACCATCCTACCTTTAAAATGTTCTTCTGAAAGCTGGGCACGGAGCTGCTCAAGTTCTAAGCAATGCTTTCTCTTCATTGCCTCAATTTCTGCTATGCATTTGTCTGACAGATCCATCTTCATTTTCATCAGGTCCTCTTTATATTGAAGTGCAAGGGAGGATCTTAAGGAATCCAGTTCATGCCTGTGCTGTTCTTTAAGTTGTAGCTGCAAACAGGCAAGCTCCTCCTGCACAAGTAACGGGTCAGGAAGAGGTCTTTAGCTTTCAAGAAACCCTGATGAGAAGCTTTTAATGAAAATTCCTTTCTGAAACTCTTAGTCAACTTGAAACAAATTGAGCAAACATGTCGAGATCTTAAATTACAACAAGGTACATAACAATAGCTGCATAAATGAAAGAGGGACCAAATTAGCACTACCAGAACTTATCAAGAAGTGGAACAATTCTGCACTTGTATAGAAGAACTTTGATAAGTTCCTTACTCATCACAGGGTAAGCCAAAAAGCACGTAAAACTACAGAACACTGTTTCACCTGTTCTGCTAGGCTGAGAACTATTTTAAGTCAATAAAACATACCTGTTAAAAATAATTAAGCCTTACTAAACACCTGAAATTAATTAACTCTTTGTAAGAGCGAGGAATCAGACATCAATTTTCATACAGGTTGTACAATAAACAACAGAACTTCTAATATATGAAAATCCTACCTGATGCTGTTCTCGCTGTTGGTTGAGCTGATCAAGTGCAACCCTTCTCTCTTTCTCTGCAGCCTCTTCAAAAACTGTGACAGAAGAACTGAGAAAAGGGTTTTAAGGTTTAAGACTGTAACATGTCATGAATTGAGTGAAATGAACTTGATGACTGACAGTGGAGTACCGAAAGTAGGCAAAGAGCAACTCTAAGAACTGCTCAGGGCTGGGCCCTCGCCATCTCCATCACTAGGTTTCTAACCACAGATCACCTAATGCTCAAGCCCCCTGTGTTTAGATGCCAACATCACCTTTTGTATTAAAAACCAAATAAAATGTCATAGCATGGGATGAAAGGAAAAAGAATAGATCACCTGATGTCCCCTGCTTGATCTTGACTCATTTCCAGCTCTGACAGTGAATAGTCCTTCAGTTCTTGCAGTCTCTGATGCAATAAAGTCAATTCTTCTCTGTAGTTTTCTTCAGCAACTCTTAACTTCTCCTCAAAATAAAGCCTCAGTTGTTCCAGTTGAGCTTCATGCTCACTGTTCCTTTGCTGACGCTGCTGTTCAAACTCCTGCTTTAAACACTCTATTTCTTTCACCTGTGATGCACGAGCCAGGAGCTGCTCTTTTAGCTCTGGAACGGAGGAAAAACAAACACAAGCACTAAGGATACATATCTTTAGGCTAAATAATTCTGTGAAGATCAGATTTAGTTGCTGAGTGAGGTGGCTTAGGAATGGTGTTCCCCAATTTAGCACTCCCACTAAAAAAAACCATGAGCCCTCCGCTCCCTCTCCAATGGGAGGAACAAAAGGTGAAGATCATGGGTTGAGATCAGAGCAATTTACTGGAAACAGCCATGAGGTAAGAAAACAAATAATAACAGCAACAATATCAATAACAAAAGCGTACAAAGAAGAGGATGATGATTCACATGCAAAGCACATTCACAATGAACCCGGGTGACAACAAACAAAGGGTGGGCAACTTCTCCCTCCCGCCACACAGTCCCTTCCCCCTGGCCACAGCAATGACCTGAGGTGGTCGAGAACAACCTCACAGCCTCTAGAATAACCTCCAGGCTCTGCCCCCCTGCAAAAAATGATCTCTGTCCTGGGTGGAAGCAGGACACTCAGACAGCAGTGAAAGCTTATCCTGCAAGCTACGTAGGAGGAAAAACTTCTGAAAGAAAAAACGTTCCTTTGTCTGAACACACATTCTCATTTACACTGCATTCAGAGAAACCACCCTCATGATGAGAACCAAAATTACCAGCAGACTGTTAGTCCTCCCTGTTTCCTGCAGGTCAAGTCTAGTAATATGCAGAGTCCTGCACTGCTGCTTAATCTTCACACCTGCTTCTTGCAGCACCCAGAAGCAATGAATTAATCAAAGGTAATTAATTTGTTCCAGACAAAACTACCCAAACAAAACCAACTTTAACATAGACTAAGCAGAAAAAAACCAACAATCAGAAGAAACACATAAAATCAATTCTGGATTACTTTATTGATGGTTTGGCTGCCAATTGTGGGCTCAAACAGAGACTGGACTCACTGAATTAAAAAGAACCATCCAACAAAATAGGAATGCAAAGGAAAGCAGCTATCAAAGGCTGGTTCAGCAAGCTGCCCTCCTTTCAGGGAGTGAGGACAATGGCCAGCATTGCAGCCTACTCATTAGCCCTCTGAGAGCTTTCTTATATATGAAAGCAGCAGTAACATATCAGGTGGGGAAAAAAAAGACAAAACCCCTGAGAGAGACAAGCCTTCCATACAGCTCAACTTTCTAAATAACCAAAGTCAGCCGAAACTCCACAGAATCAACTGAAGATGGAACTGCATTTCAGGAAGAAAGAACTTGGTGAAGTTCTGTGAAAAGAAAGAACTTGGAGAAAAGCAGCTGCTTATGTTACACAAGAAGAGAAACTTTAGAAACATCAATGGAAACCACAGCAAGCCATGCAGGAGCAATACAGTTGATTGGCACATTGTGGGTTTTTGCAGCAAACCAGAACATGCACACTCGGCATGAAAAAATTCTCACAATGAACATTCAAATAGAAAGAATAAGAGCAGAAAAAACTGTTCAATGTCAGGTTGGACCTGAGCAATCTGATCTAGCGAAAGGTGCCCCTGCCCATGGGAGGGGGTTGGAGTGAGATGATCTTTAATGTCTCCTTCTAACAAAAACCACTCCATGATTCCATCACTGTGTGAAGCAAGTCCATGGCTCAAGCCTGCTTCCAAAAGGAGCAGCTGCCATGCACAGGGACCAATGGAATCAAGTGAAAAGAAGGGACTAGTAACACCATCAGTGGGATAGGGAAGGGAAGTCCAATCTGCCACAGGTAGGTTTGGCCTAACCAGAAAAGTCCACTGGCACAAAATTAACACCCCCCCCCCCCCCCCAAAAAAAAAAAAAAGTGCTCAACAGTTTTGAACTGTCATTGTTAGATCAGAGCAGCAATCCATGATCCAGCTGCTATGATCTGAATCCACCACCAGAGCCCCCGATCAATCCAAATGATCACTCAAGTGAAGAGGAGCAGAGCAAAACAAAACACCTTTAAGATCTCACACACCAAAAGGGAGCTCCTCACCTGGACCACAGGCTTGCATTCTGGTCTCACCATCTTCAAGTAAGATGAAGAAACAGAAAGTGTCCAAAGAATGGGAATGTGAGTGATTAGAAACATGGAAAGACATTGGAAAGGTTAAAGTTTAGGGATACAGAGAAGAAATATTCCAGCAAATACTAAAAAGCGCTATAATTCTGTAATATCAAAACAAAGTTATGAAATAATCATGGTAAAGTTTGGCTAGATAGAAAATTTTTTTATTTAATGTGTGACCAAAACAAATAAATATTCTCACAAAACCCTAATATACTTCAAAAACTACTTACAGTTATATTATTCAAAAAATCTGAGATCGTATATGAAGCATATCACACATGCCTTCTGTTCTAACTACCCCAGCAGAAGTCGAGAAACCTCCTGTTACAGTCTCAACACGAGGTGAACACAGGCAGAGTCAAGGTTAACTCAAAGTCTCTAGGTTCCTTATTTTTCCAAAAGGTCTTCTTTCATGTATTATACACCTGTTTATGCACACACACCTGAGACACGTTCAGCTTAATTTCAACCACAAATGTATGTCATCTCCAATCACTGCACTGCAAAACTGTTTTATTTAATACACCTGGATCTTGAACAGAAATAGGAGCAAGCATGTCACGGCACTGACCAGCATCTTCTCCAGTTTTTGAGTACATTATACAATGAAAAATGTTTGGTTTCCACTGAAGATTTTTAAAGTGTGCAGGGAAGGAGTGGGGAGGGAAAGGAAAACCAGAGAAGCAAGCTTTTCCCTCCAGTCATATCACGCTTTTTGACACTGCAGAACCTGTCACCTGCAACTGACTTGCCTGTCACTCCAGAAACAGATCATTGGGGCACAATCCCCTGACACTGTGACTACCTGTGTGTTTGTGGTACACGGTCAGAAGTATTTTGTGTCAATAATGTGTACTTCTCTCTGAAGAACAGGCAAAAAACCAAGATGTTTTGAACATACCACTTAGCTCCTGTCGGTTCGCTCGGGTACTGTCAAGCTGGGACCAAAGCTGACGGATTTCTTCTTGTGCCTGAGCCTTGAGTTGTTCATGCTTGACCTGAAGTTGGTCCAGCTACAGAAAAACACCAAACCACAACTGTTTAAACAATTTTGTTCTAACTGCTTATTTTACATGCAACAGACACTTCCATCAGAAATAGATGGAAACGCTCAGTGACAACCAGGCTCTCAGCTCCTGACAGTATCACACACAGAGTGGCACTTATCTGTTACACCCACTCCTCTCAGAGGGAGGAATGTGTTCCCAATGACATATTTATCTTCGCTGGCAAAAAATAAAGCATTAGCTAGATAAAAACACAGTGTGAGAACCAGAAAATGAAGCACAGAAATACAGAGGAAGCGATGGCACCAAATGGCCCAAAGGCAATTGCATTCCAAGGACTTGGAGCTCCTATGGAAACTCCCAGAGTATATACTTGCTTCCTGAGATGCATTTTGGTTTTTCAACAGCATTCCTAAATACAAACAGGTCACCCAAATGATAAGTATATGGTCTAGTTTTTGTTATACAGAGAGTAATCAACCACTCTAAACAACCAAAGAGATGTAATTTACCTCCTTCTGAAGACTCACTTCTTTTTCTTGGCTTTTCAGCTTCATCTCTTCCAGGACACAGTTATGCTCAGCCTGCAGCTGTTCCTGTAATTTTGTGAGGGCTAACTGGTGTTGCCTCTCCAATTCTACGCATTTCACTAAAATTAAAAATGAGTTCTGTTACTCCATCGTCCCCGTTAATGAATAACCTGCACAACTTTGGTGCAACAAAAATAGAAATGTCTGTCTCTGGCTTGCATGCCAGCTTACAGGGAGTCACAGAAATACTTGAATAGCAAAACATTTGAAGGTCAAACATTTCCATGCAGTGCTTCCTAGGGCTCTGCATCCCACACTGGTAGCCAAGAGAACTGTTGTTCCATTGAGCTTTAACTACTCACAAGCCAAACATGATTTTTTGTTAGAAGCAGCTTCTATTAACATTAAACAGAATTTCCATTAATCCAGAAACTGTCAAAACTGGTTTTCAGCTGGAAGCAAAACAGCACCTCCCTTTAATATGTTTGCAAGAAAACTTAGTCCATCTCATATTCTGTGGAATTCAAAATGCAACAATGCTATCTAATTTTAAACACTTCTTCATTTATAACCTGTTCTCTAGACAGTCATGCCACCTCCCCAGCCTTTAAGAGTACATGGATACACTTTGTATTTGCTCTTGTATATGTTGTAAAACACTCGACTGTGTCACTGTTCAATAACACAACTGCTTCCCAGACCACAGCACTTACTTTTAGACTGTTCATTCTCAACAGAAAGAAGCCCCAGCTCTGCTTTGACTTTTTCTAAATCCATTTCCAGAGATTTCTGCAGTTCCATCAAGTCAATCTGATGTTTTTCACACAGCTCTTCACACACATTTTTTAAACGTGTGTCAGACTCTAATTCCCAGTCTCTTTTGAGGATCTAAGAGAGGAAGACATGCATTACTAAAGCAAACATGTTTAGTAAATTATTATTTTTTTTTCTCCATTTATTTGTCCTTTACAACAAATGTGTGGCTTTAGATATGGGACTTGTACCAGCTTTACTGTTTCTTGTATGAAGAACAGAATTTGTACCTCTAATGCCTGGATATGTGTCTCTTCCATTTCCAATTCTATTTTCTTTCTCTGGTCAACTGTGAAATAAAATACTAATTAATAAACTTACATAAAATGCTGTGATTAAATGAGAAGTAGAAATATGGATGAGATTACAACTTTCAACATCAAACTCAGGACTTAACTAGACAGGCACACAGCAGGGTAAGGTGCTGGGTTCTATCCAAAGCTGCTGTTACGTCCCAGTAATTCACTTTCATTTTAGAAAACCAGCATCCAGCAGTTACAGCTGCCAAGACAACTCAGAAGGTGAAGTTCAGTCTGATTAGCAAAGCCTGCTTAGCTCTGCAGGCAGCATGATACTAAAAAAATCAAATTAAAAAAATCCTCAAGCTAGAAATTCAACGGTGTCATTTCAGTGTTTCCCTGCACATCACTGTGCTCACAGAGTCATCTCCACAGACACAGCAGGAGCAGCAGGAAGGAAACAACCAAACTGTTCCATGAAGGCCTAGGAAACAGACTGCAAGACAGACGCCATTATCTGCTCTATTATCACTGACACCAACGGCTTCTTCCATCCCACCTCCTCCCCAGATTCATTTCAGCTTCTTGTTTGGCCCCTTTTTCGGTTTGCAGGGACCCTGTGAAGGCCTATCAGCCACGTTCCCACAGCATCAAAGTACTGTTGCCTTGGCTTATCCATAATACTCAGTAATCTATAACACACGGCCGTATTTCAAGCCTTTCTGTGGGAAATGAGAATTTAGAGGCTAAGCTGGTGCTGGCTACCCAGCCAACGGTGCAGGAGAGGGAGAAATATCATCTAAGCTACAAGACAACAACCCAGTGCTCAAACAAGATGGGTAATGTCTAACCTTTGCCTCTGAAGAGAAATGTCTGTCCTCTAGACCCCCAGTACCCACAACTCCCGCTCAGGTCTCCTGCACAATCTGATGCCAGATTCTTCTCAGCCTCTACATCCAAGCACTCAGAAGTGGTTACATTCATATTAAACTGCACTGCCAAAAGGCACATCAACAGCATCAATACCAAGAACTGCATCTAAACCTCCTCCTGGCTCCCAAAACCCACTGTGCCACCACTTCACTGTATCACTGGTGGTAACAAATGGTTTCCTGCTCCCAGGTCGAAGAGAAACAGCCCTAAATGAATGTCCTGCTCCTTTCAGGGAAGGACAACTGAAAGAATGGTTCCTAAACCTTATTTCAGAGCTCAGAGGGGTGTGATCAGTGGTGCAGAGACCAGCTGGAGGCCTGCAGGTAGCGGTGTTCCCCGTGGATCCATCTGGATACGAGGGAAAACCTCTTTACTGTGAGGCTAACAGAGCCCTGGAGCAGGCTGCCCACAGAAGTTGTGGAGTCTTCCTCTCTGGAGACACTCAAAACATGCCTGCTCATGACCCCACACAACCTGCTCTGGGTGAACCTGCCCTAGCAGGGGTTTGAACTTCATGATGTCCAGAGGGCCCTTCCAACCCCAACCAGCCTGTGAGTCTGTGAAGTTCTCCAGTAAATTGCTGCAAGACTCACCTTCCTCCAGAAATTCCTCAATCATACGGGTAAGAAATGGTCTCATGACCTGGAAAGAGGCAAATTTCCCAAACAATGCCAAAAGCACCACCAGCAGGCCTTCAGCACTACAAAGTTCAGCCTTCCCCATGCTGATGCCAGAATCCAATCCCATATGAAACAGATCCCAAAGGACCCTCAGATACAGGTTCTCACTGAGACTTCTGTTTCCTTTCCGACTCCTTTACCCTCCCTCTGAAACCACAGAGAGGGGAAGCCAGGAAGCATTCACAATTCTTCTCAGAAAGACAACAGCAGTGCTGACTTGGAGCAAGAAAAACCCAGAAGAAACATGAGGGGTAAGAGCTCTACCCTTTGCGCTGATTTTAAGCTCTTTATAAGAGCTTGGTCTAAGCAACCAGTTCAGTTTAGCTCTAATTGACAGATATAACAGCAAAACACCCATAAGGATAAAGAAAAACTACAGCTGGGTATGCACAACTTTATTTCCACATCTAAAACAGGCACCCTTTGCACGTGGCAGTCTAACCCATCTCTGCTGGAGGCAACACCAGCTCTGCACCGAGACAGGAACCTGTGCAGGAAGAAACATACTGGGCTGTTATTCCCCAGTTTTAATACCTAGTTCTTGCTGATGCTTTGACTTGAGGTCTTCTTTCTCCCTCAGACACTGTTCCCTGACCTTCTCCCACTCCAGCTGGTGGCGGCTTTGCAGAATCGCCACCTCCTGAGCGCGTTTGTCGTTGAGCATCTCCCGCAGCTCCACGAGGGCCGTCTCCTTCTCCTTCCTCAGGTTGGACTGCGTGAGCTCCAGCTGGGAGGTGTGCATGTTGTTCAAGGTCAGACGTAAAGTTTCCAGTTCCAGGCTGTGCAGTGTCTGCAAGGGAAAAGAAGAGGGGTTTCTCCCTCCTGTCCAATGAAATGTGCTCACTTCTCTCATGGCCAGTTTCAACTGTTAAACACAGCTGAGTTTTGCCTTTCTTTACTTGGAGACCCATAAAAGAACACTTAAAACAGGCTGACTTTTGTCACACACGAGCTCATCCCAACCCTTCACTGCTTATAAAAAAAAAAAAAAATCCTTACATTTGCTATTGGTTATATTTGTTAAAAAAGGAAAAATTCTGAAGTGGTATTGGAAAAGTAGAAATAAAATTCAACACAATTAATTAAAAATGTGGGGAATAGGCAACAGTTAGAAACGGCAGTTAAAGCAGACTAACCACCAGACTTCTCAATTCTTAAACTAACCTGTATACCAAGAGTTTGTAATTAGACCTAACACGAGACACGCTGTTTCCATGTCCACTTTGCATTTAGTGGAAGTGTTCAAAAACCCAGTAAATATTCAGAGGAAAAAGCCAGGTTTTCACACTTCAGTTTAGCAAGAAATCACTCCTGATTGCTCCAGTAGGATAATTAAAACATGGGAGGGGGTTAGTATTATTTATACATTCACTCGTTAACAAGACATGAAAAAATTACAGAGCTGTTTTTTCTCTCCTAAACCCAGCAATTTAAGCACCCAGTTTTCTTCAGAATTAATGTTAAAATACAACTGCCGTGAGGACCCTGAAGAACTCCTCTAGAATAACCCCCAGCACCACCCACCAAGAGAACATTCCTATTTCTTCACTCCCAGCACTACGCAGAAGAGCACACGTAACTCCCACAAAAATTAAGGAGAAGGCTCTTTGATTTCTGTGCATACTGGAGCTCATTAACAGCCAGGTCAGTGCCACAGTGATCACTGTGCTTCTTTGTTTCACCTGGGACTGGAGCTGAGCTTGCTCATGCTCTGCTTTGTGTGTGGCTGCCATTTGCTGCCGAAGTTCATCCAGCAGGTGCCTCTGCTCTTCCTTCAGCTCAGCTCGGAGCTTCTCCATCTCCTCCTCGTGTTTGGCAGCCAGTTCAGAGATCTCACGGTCGTGCTCCCGCTCATGGACCTGCAGAGAACAGGCAAAGCAAAAGCTTTCTTCAAAGTGTGGTTGTTTAGCCATGACTTGAACCAGAATTCTCCTCTCCTCCTGACCCCAAATCAAAGACACCGTGGCAAAAAACTCAGAAGATTTTTGCATCTCTGAAACGTTTATGCTGCTTAAGTGACAATGCAAATTGAGTTTATTTTTCTGAAATAAACCCAATTACAGCACTCACCTTTTTTATTATAGCAATCTCTTCCTTTCTTTTTTCTTCCAGCTTCTCCTGTTTTTCCACTTTATCTTTTATTTCAGCATTTAACTCTTCTATCTGAAAACAGGCATACAAACATTTGAAATTGCTACCTTAGGCATTCTGAAATCCCATGACTCCTGCAGTTATCAGGGTTTCCTACCTCTCTCTTGTATGTCAAACTCACTTCAGTTAATTCAGCAAGGTGCTGAGTTGCCATTTTATCCATTTCCTCTTTGCAATGTTTCTCCATCCTGGACTGAGCCTCCTGTGCAGCCTGAAAGGACTCGTGCAAGCGAGCCTCAAGCTCCAAATGTGCCTTTTTCAAGCAGGCAATTTCTTCAGTCAACTGGCTCTTTTCCTCCCTGTATTCCGTACTCTTCTCCTTTATTTCAGCAGTAAGCTTATGGATTTCTTGGCTGCTGAGGTTTAGCCTGTCCTCATAGCCCAGCCTTTCACACTCCTGTATTTCTTTGAGGTTTTTCATTTCAGCATTAAGCTCGTGTATCTTCTTCTCAAGGTCCTCAATGATGCCAGCATTCTCTGCCAGTGCTTTTTCTGCTTTTACCACTTCCTCCTCCATGTCAGATAATCTTTCTGCTAAGGCTGTTTTTTCCTTCAATAAAAGTGCTAAGTTTTGTTCTCTGTTACTGATTTCAGCTTTGAGCAACTCCTGTTCTTTTAGCAACATCTCCTCAGACACGGTTTTCTGACCAAGCAGCTCTGCTATTCTCTGGTTTTTAGCCTTCTGAGCATCAAGCTGGCTTTGCAGCTGATCCCTTTGACTTTGCAAAGCAGCCAACTGGCGGCCAAAGAGAGACTGCACTTCGCTTGTCACAGAATCAGAAGCTGTTTTCTGCTCTTGAACGTCTTTCACCAATTGCTCCTGAGCTCTCAGCTGCACCATCAACACTTCTCTTTCCTCCTGCAGGTCTTTCACCATTTCTTGCCAGACAGAGGGTGTTGGCACTTGTGTCAGAGACTCCACAGCACGGTGAGGCTGGCCTCCATCCTCACCCTGCTGCTTTACTAGAAGCATGAGTTTGTTTTCAAGCTCTTTCTCCTTCTCTGTTTTTTGAAGAAGTCTTTTCTCACAACAGATCCGTGCTGCACGTTCTTCCTCCAGTCTCGCCTGAGCCTGAGAGAGCTCAGACATTGCCTTTTCCCATTTTTGAAAAGCTTCTTGGGTGTCCTGATAAGATACCTTCAAGGCTGATTGCTTCTCATGGAGCTGCTCAGCTGTCTTTGCACATCTCTCTGCTGAACACGTTGTCTCACCACCCTTTAGCTCACCGTGGTCTCTCAGTTTGTTTTCCTGCAGGGAGTTATTTGACATGAAGGCCTCTGCTCCCACCTCTTCTAAAGCCTCTTGAGCCAAACCACTGGGACACATCCCCTCATCAAGGCTAGAGTTTAATGGAGGAGATATAAAATCTCTGCTGGGTTCTAGAAGCACGCTGTTGTCCAACTCACATGTAGTGCACCTACCCTCTTCGATGGCATGACCTTCTGAAGCGCTCGACATGTAGGACTCTTCTGGCGTTGCCGTGGAAATGAGATACTTCTCCAGTATGCCTTCATCACCACTGAAAAGCCCCAGCTCTGACAAGTGTCCCTCAGACAGGCTATCTCCTTTGATACTTCCATTATTCTCCGTGATGTCTGAATCCTTAATCTCTTTTAATTGATCCCGTGGGGAGTCACGCTGGAGCTCCAGTTCTTCATGCACTGGCTCATTTCCACCTTCCAGCTGGTGTGGTTTGCCCCACATCTCCTCAAGCCCTGCTACCTGCAACTGCGACACCCCTGAGGAGATCTGGTTTTCCCTCAACTTCATTAGCTTTTCATTGAAGGCAATCTCTTCATCACGTTCTTGCCTTACATCTATACCTTCTTCAGCCTCAGAAAGTCGCTTCTCATTTAATTCCCGGATGAAAGAATTCAGTTTCTGAATCTCTTCATTCAAGGACTCTTTTTCTTGTTTATATCGTTGGGCTTCCTTAGCCTGCTCTTCTGCATTAGAAAGTTGACGCTTAAGGCCATCAATTAAATCCTTGTATTTAGTCTCCATTTCAGATTTTTCTCTCTCAAAGTCTTCCTGTTGATTCTCAACTCTCTTCCTCAAATTTTCTTTATTAATTTCAGACTCCTGAAGACTAATATTTAAGTCAATTATTATGCCATTCAATTTCTGAATGTGTTCTTCAGAATTCAAAGCACAAAGTTCTTTTTTCAACTGCTCGAGCTCATTCTTGTATTTTAAAATAATCTCCTCTTCATATACCTCCTTGGCTTCTGCAATCTCTCTTCTGCAGCGCTTCTCCAGCTCGTTCCTCAAGTTACCCAACTGCCTGCAAACATCCTTCTCGTGAAAGGTTCTCAGTTCTTCAATATGTTGCTGTTCTTTCACTTTGGATAAAGCTATTTCATTTTTTAATTCTGCTATTTCTGAGTCCCGCAGAGAAAGCGTGTGTTGCAGTATAGACAAGCCAAATCTTTCTGATGTCAGTAGGTCCTGTAGACTTTTGATATGCCGTTCCTTTTCCTCTATGCTTTCGTGTAGCTCTTGCATTCTACCTTTCATGTCCTCTTCCATTTGGGCAAGCAGATTTTCTTTATCTTTGGTATTCTTAAAAATAAAACATTACATATAAAATCCGTCACTGAGATATGGTATGATTTTAATTCCCTTAAGCCTCATGCTTTTAATCCACCTTCATGAATAATAATTATTGTTAGGTGCAGGGTATATCATTGGCCCATGCAACAGGATTTTTAAGCACAGAAAGCGAAAAGTACTACTGAAAGACTCTTCACATGGGGTAACAAAAATATCAAATTGCCTAAATGCTATGCCACTGACTCCTGAGAGAAGGGGAATAGTGGCTGCCTCAAACTTTAGCAATTTTAATTAAAAATAAAATAAAACTACATCAAGAGCTACAGACACCTCTCCACCTCACATCATCCCTCCCACAGGCAGGAGTGGGCCAAAGAACAGTTATGTCAAATTTTGACTCTCATCTGACTCAAAAGCTTAAGGCTTCTATCCATGGCATTGCTGGTTCCATTCTAAAAGCAAATCAGAGCTTTCCAGCTGCTCCTTCAATGTATGTTAGTAACCACAATCCCTATAGATTTGCTACTAAAGAAAAAGACTTTTTTCATGATTATGACACTACAGCAGGTCCAAGTTACCACCAAATTGGAAATACATGTTATAAAAAAACCAAATCAGTGTCTGTTTTTACCTTTTGAGAAGACTCCAGCTGTGCTTCCAGGTCCTGTGCTACGTGGCGCAGCCTCTCCAAGTGCGCGTTTTGCTCTCTGAGGCGATTCTGCAACGAGGACATTTGCTGCTGGGCTTCCAGTTCTTCCTTCTTCCTGAGACTTTTACTCCACAGCATCTCATTAACCTGAACGCAGAAGGGCACTCACAGTCAAACAGAAAGTTTATATCCAAAAAACACACACACAAGACTCGCCGTCTGCATAAAACACACCGTATTCACTTATGAGAGATAAAACTGTGGTGGTTTGACCTTGGCACTTCATTCTCAACAAATAAGAATCTCCCTAAGAAGTCAGACATGTCACATTTTAGATACTATTACTTAGTGTAAGGATGTGTTAGATAATTCATCCCTATGATGGATTATCTAACACTACAAACCTATTAATCTGACATAATGAATCATATTGAATTCCTCCAACATGAAGCAGAACTTGCAGCAAACCGGACATACGAGTAAGAGGATGATGAACAAAACCAGTCTCCTCTGCAAAGGATTTACAGCCCCTTACTAAAAGGGAAGGCTTTTTGGTCTCTCTGTGCATCCCTTCAAATGAAAGGAAAACATTTCCACCACAGGGGTAACATAAAATGTGTTTTGTTCATTTTAAAAACCTTTTTCTAAAGATGTTGCTAAAACCAAGAAATAATACCTCAGACAGTGTTAGTGTTCTCATCTGTTATCAAAATCAACATGCTTCCACAAGCAACGTGCTCCTTATCACTAGAATTATTTAGAATATGCCCAAGGTGCTATTTAGAGGCTTTACCCTTGTCTTTCAATTACTTATGGAGCAAATTCCAACAAACATCTGTAGAGTAACTTCACCATTACCACCTCTTTTGCCAACAGCAATTGGAATTGCAAATAGAAAGCAGTATTTTTTTGTTATTCTACAAGATTTCATTTAGCAGACAATTTATTTTCCAGGGCATGAGCAACTCCTTCAAGATAATCCCTGTCCTAAAAAGTCCCAGGTTTGGGGTTTTAGGTTTTTAACCCCCCCGCTTCCTTTCCTATTCAGACATTTAAGACATGTAATCCCACCTAGGGTAATTCCTATCCTGCAAACCTGAAATGGTAAATATACAGAAATATTTCTCTTTGGCTTACACTGTTAAGACTCCAAAGACAACAAATACATAGATTCAGAGAGAACAGCCACTACAACACTGAGCATCCCCAAAAAAGAAAAAAGCATTTTTAAAAAACCATTTTAAAGCAGATGAAAGGCTGCAGTATCTCTCATTATCCAGGGGTTGCATCCGCGACCAACCTGTTGCACTACATGCCATAGGGGGTTGCTTCAACCATCTTCATGCTATTTTAAATCTCTTTCTTTGAGCCAAGTCACATCACCTCAGCACAGTAGGCTTCTGTTTAACAGCTGAGCCGTTCAGTTGCCAGAGTATAAACTCCGAGATTTCTTTGGTAAATCAAAAATAATCGTGTGCAAACCCAAATTACTACAGTAATGGTGGTGTACAGACTCCAAACCACTGAAAATATTGTGCAAAATTCCCTAACAAGGGCTTAACTGATGGACAAGGAAGTGTGATGACCTCCCAAAACAGCACACAAGGAAGTGGAAAATATGAGGATATTTCCGGGACTTCTCAGGGAAAAAAAACTCCGCCTCGCCCTGAAATCCTTTTGACTGCTGTGCCACAAACTGGACTATAAAGAGCTCCGTGATCAGCTCAGTATTCATAGGCCAAACCTGTTTTCCCCCTCTTTGCAAGGAAACCAACTGGCGGAGAGGCACACCTGATGTAACTGAAGCTGCAGCTCATGGATCTGACCGGCAACACGCGAAGCCTCTTCCTGCAGGTCATCCCGGTCCTGCTGGGCCTGTTGAAGGCAGCTCGTGAGCTTCCTGATGATTTCATTCTGCTCCTGAACAGTAGTTTCCTACAGGGGTCACAAGAAATGCACCTTTGAAATTAAAATATTCCTGGTATATCTGGAACCAAGCAAGTTTTCTTGAAGCAAAGCTGTTTTAGGGTCTGCAGTTTTAACAAACTTGCACCACAGGGGTTCAAAGACAAAGGCAGGCATGATGAGAGAGGAGGATGACAAACCTAACCAAAAGTGACTTTTTAAACGAATTACAGGATGCCAGTAATGAAATGAACATTTTTACTTCAAACTTTCTAGCTCTTATTAATGTAAAAGCAATGAAGTTTTCGAAAAGGATATAATGAATATATATAGTACCCCCTAAATTCTTTCCTCTCTGTTAGCCCTTCCCTTCAGCCATGTGAGAGGAAGCTAATGAGACGGGATACATTAATCCTATCTTACATTAATCAAATTAATCTTTTCAATTTATTTCTCACCAACAGGAAATGTCTTTGTTTCCCCAGTCCCAGAAGGATAAAAAAAAACATGTAAAGGGGCAAGTAACTCTTCTTAGGAAACACCAGGTAATAATTTACCTTTATACAGAACTGCTAGAGAAAGGGAATTCAAAATGGCATTTTTTAGTACTTTTTAGGAGGATGCTGAATTTTGCAGAAGGTGAAGCACTTCTCACTAAAATCGGTATTTTTTCTCAATTTCGCTGCCAAACTATTTTTAGGATTTAAATAAAATAATATTATCCCCTTATCCAGTTCTGTGAAACACACCTGAAGCTGCATAGAGTCGTTGTGCTGGGTGAGCTGGTCCTGCAGTTCATCCATCTGTGCAGTGAGTCTTTCCACTGCTTCCTGTTTCTCCAGAAGTTTGTTCTCTAGCTCAGCTATCCTTGCTTGACACATCTTAGCGTCAGCCTCGCTGTATTCTGCAGCAGAACTTGTCCTGTCTTTCTTCATAAAAGAAAGAAAAATGTATTTATTCGCTAAAATAATATATCATTTCTGGTTTGCCGTTAGCCTGAAAAAAACCTCAGCTTCAAGGTGAAGTCCTAGGCAAATTCTACTTTAAAAGCAATTCAACATTGGGACTTTGCGTTTAATAAAAACATTATACACATAAAGCCCTTAATTCTTAAAAATTTCAAATAAAAAAATGTTCAGAGATAATATATTTTCACATGATACTTTAAGGTACAAAAGTAAATCAAGGGTGTTGTGATTTCACAGCACCAAATGTGGCAACGTGCCATTTTGGCATGCGTTGGGATTTAAATACCTCCCAGCTGATCACTTGTGGAGGGGAGGGACAGGCAGAATACTACCAAACAAGCAACATTTTTACATCCATCTCTGCTGACTGGAGAGGAAAAATCACAGTGGTTTCCTAGGAGCAATACTGCTACAATTCTGGCAGAGGACATACAGTGTCTTGTAGTTCATTTTAAATACTTCTTGATTGTATTGTATGAAACTACTAAGAATGAATCTACTGTTCAATTTGAAACATCATTCAAATTTTTCTGGACAAAGTCAACAATTTCACTAAAACGTTTTAGCAACCAATTTCACAGCCAGTACTTGTACAGACAGAAAAGTGTCTGTTCTAGATGGCAAAGCAGTGAAATTGCAGCAGTTTTATCATATTTGATAACAATGCTCAATTAATAATTTTAGCAACCAATTATCACAGCCTATACAGCATTTTTTACTAAAGATACATCCTTTCACACTTACTTCAGCTGCATGATTGTTCAGTGCACCCCAGTTGGAGAAATCAGCACTCCCCTGGGAAGTAAACAAATAAAACAAATGCTGGATCATGGCCGTTTTAAAGGAAAACAAGGAAAATAATGTGGAAGAAAAATGAAAATAAGGGAAATCAGAATTATTTTGGAAACACCCTAAGCACATGAGCCAGAAAGGTCCATGTTGTGAGACAACACATCAGCGAGAGACTGCCTTTAATGCTAAGCCCGGATGGTCTTCCATGGTGAAATGAACTAAATAACTGCAGAAACAAACAAACAAACAAAAATTATTAGACTGTCTACTTAAATTTAGGGCTAAGCCTCACCACTGAGATTCAATGTTTGATTCCCAGCTGTTGTGGCTGGCCAATACCATTGAGCAATCTTTAACCTACTACTAAATATCAGCAAGTTGGCAGGAGATTATTTAACAAACGTGCTAAAAAACTCAGGTAATCACAAAAGAAGTACTGTTTTCTGACACATGTTTTTAACAGCTTGATATCTTGAAAGATGTTTCCCTCTCACAAAATTCTCAAGATGACTATAGCACTATTTGGAAAAGGCAGCCCACAGCCCTCCCTGTATTTTGAATCTGCATGAAGTAGTTCCCAATGATTACTGTCTCCTTGGAGGTGCCCTCTCCAGGTAACCTAGAATTTCAGCTGCTTTACAAACCAGCTATTTTGACAAAAGCTGTTTAGAAGCACTAAGTGCTTTTTGTTTGTTTTTTCATTTAAGCTGACATGAGTGTAGTAAGGACACTGCTATGGCTGAGTGACAAAATCCTGCGTGGTTTTTCTTGGACACTTTGGTGTGTAACTGCAGAAAAAAACCCTTTGCATTACGTTGGAAGATATCCTGAAAGCATCAGAGATACCATCAAAACAGAAAGCAGGATAATACATGAAAACTGTATCCTCCCTTATTGCAGGTTTGCAAACACACTAGTTTGAGGCTACCGTGGTGTGTTGTGAAAACACACCAACGGCTGGAGAGGTGCTTTTGATGCAGAAGGCAGCACCACCTTCCCAAAACCCACCAATCTTTGCAGAGAACATGACTACCTTTAGAGGGTCATGAGTACAAACATACTGAAACACATCAGGCACAAGCAGAGTCACATTTTAAATAAATCTGGCGGTGGAAATAACATCTATGCTGGCCACTGAGAGCTTGTTGTAACAAGCTACCATTTTTCAGAAAACATTAAGCATACTGAGCCAGCAAAGTGACACCAAAGCAAACTAATGCTGTGCATGGTAAAGCCCTGACAGTTCTGCTCATCTGCTACACCTCTCAATCCAGATTTGTCATTTCGCGAAGCCACAGCCGCAGAAGCAAAAGGGTCCATGGCAGCAAAAGGTGAAACAACTCAGTTTAGTAGGCTAACAGCTCCCTGACAACACCAGCTGTCCAGACCACACCATGGAGATGCCTTACTCAACAACTGACAACACTTTGTATGAGAGGGAATTAGAAGTGAAAACCCATCAGTTCACTTCCTTCTCAACGGCAGCTCGTTGGCAGCGCCAGGGAGCTCGTACCCAGGTAAGTAAAACAACCACCTGGAACACTCGTTATCCGAAGACGGGGCGAAGCGAAGGCAAGAAATAACTCAGATTTACCTCAGTCTCTGTTGTTGCCTCTAGCAGGGTGGTGTCTTCAGCCTTACTCTCTAGGCCCTTGCCAACATCTCTGGCTGCTACTGCGTGCTCTTCCTCCAGAACGTCATGCGCGTGGACAGCCGAGCCCTTCCTCTGCGCCGCCTTTTTCTGCGGCTGCGCGACGTCGCTCTTGGCTTTTCGCTGTCTGAAGTAAGCAAACTGTGCACAAAAGATTGGAAGAGGTAGAGGGAGAGGTAAGCAAGGAAAAGGTAGCAGGAGCACAAGATGAACACAGTCATGGGTGATGAAGATCCTGTCTCGATGAAATCTATACATCTGCAGAAAAACTGCTTTATCTTCCTACTTTCCATGAACTCACAACATACTGCATGACTGTGCCATTAAGCAACAAATCTCACACCAGTACTAAAGACTCACTTCAATACCAGAATCAGATTTTACTCAGTGAAACTTTGTGTGTTAATGACAATCCAGAATTACAGCAAGGCAGATTAGTAAAGGAGCAAGTTGTCAATATACTAGAAGCATTAGGAAAAAATCATAATTGAGCAGTCTTTCTGCAAGACCAGCAAAAACAAGAACCCCCTTGTCATGGCGCCAAAGCCAGCACACCCCTACAAATAGACCTAAACAGATCCTTGCCAGCGTAAGCTTTGAGATTAAAATTAACGGAAGTGAATCCTCATGCTCCTTCCCTGCCACCCTCTTAAGAGAATACAGCAAAACTTCCTCGCCAGAAAGCAGCTTCCAGTACATAAATAGAAAATCAATTAAGCCAGGTCATTTTAATTTCTTCTCTTGAAGAATCAGATGCTCTACTTTATCAGGCTATCACAGCTCTACAAAGCCCCAGGGACCTGTAAAGAATGTCACTGACAGAATTTATTACCCAACTCTGCCCAGCACCTTAAAGAGCTTAAAAAGGATTATTGTTATTTTCAACTCTAGTATTGTGTTTAGGCAGCATTTCCAAGGAACATCTCCCTCACAGCATAAATCCAGGCACCCTTCTCGTAAGGAAAAAGCCGTAGAGATTATCAAGTGCAGTTGTTACGTCCTTGTGATAAAACAGATACTTAAAATGATGACCGGTTGCAAACATCATTGCCAAGTTCTACCTGCAATACATATGAAAATCCACTGCTTGACAGCTGTTTTCCTGTCAAACAGCCACCTTGCACAAAAAGCTTTTCTGTGTCTTCTCAGTTTGTGAAATGGATCTAGTTCAGTGCCTTCTCCTTGCAGCAATCTCCACCTGACAGCTCAGCTGCTCAGCAGAAACATGGTTACACATCTGCTGCACTGAGCAGCCTGGTTCTGACCAGCTGATAAAACACTTGGCTTACAACAAACAGCTTATTTTTAAGATGACCTTCTGTAATTTCTACAGTTTTTAATACTGAATGCAGATTGAAGATCACCAGATGCTCTGTGCCTTTCATAACAAGCAAAATGGGCAGACCACTACATAAAGCTGCGGTGAGACACAAACACTGTGCTCTGAAATCAGGTGTTAGTTAACTCTAGCACTTACTGATGGCAACATATGTCAAAAATAGCTATGTCAGTAATTAACTTGATAACATGGGGAAATGGGGCAGGAGGAAACGTGAAGAAAAACAGAGTAGAGGAAACTGCTGAAACAGGGAAAAGGGAAAACAGGAGTAAAACAACCACGAAAAATGAAAAAGGAAAGGTAGAGAGAGTGGGCACCGCAGGGAGCAGTTAATGATTTCATGAAGGGACACTGAGTATTTGACATTAAAATACCAAGATTTGGCATGACTGAACACACAACTGTGAATTTTTAAAGGCACAGCCAAAGAAAACAAAACATATTTTGTCCCATTCACATGCATTAAACACATGAAATTATAATACATATCATGCAAAAATATCCAACTACGCCAAAATTTTATGGAACTACTGGACTTGGTGGAGTGGCTGGAGTCAAGTATGCTCCAGATTTATGGAATCACTGGATGGGAAAAGCTCTATTTCGAACAATATCAGGTTTCCAAAGCCTTCAGTCTGCTACACAAATTTAAGCGTCATTGTAAGAGTGGATCAGGTTCACAGTAATCCAACACAAAATACTGAGGGTGAATGTGAAGAAAGCATGACATAAGTGCCTCTCTCCCATCACAGAGAGATCCCGTCACAACCCTTTTGAAGGATCTAACTCCCCCTTTGCCTTCCAGAAACGTGCAAAGGCAAAAGCTTCACTTGTGGCCAAGATGCAGCAATCCACAGGACACTGTCCAGCAGGCACTTGTCCAGCACAGCATCCAAAGCAGCTCCCCAGAGCTCTGTGGGTACCAACACACTGCAACACCATGCCACCAGGAGCAGTCAGGTGAAAGCTGATGTGCTGCTTTATGTGCTTCAGCAATTAGGACCAAACTGACACCCACAGAAAATGGAACCGAACAAAAAACATCACAAACAAACAGAAACAGGTTGTCCAAACAAACCTTGGTCGAGCTCCTGGATACAGCAAACATAAGCAATAAGTGCTGTTAGACAAAAACGGTGTAGGAGTATTTTCTAGAGGGAAAGCTTCCTGGAAAGCCTGAACTCCTTTCTCAGCTCCTAACATGTAAAATGCAG
This sequence comes from Acropternis orthonyx, assembly GCA_035583155.1. Classification (NCBI taxonomy): domain Eukaryota; kingdom Metazoa; phylum Chordata; class Aves; order Passeriformes; family Rhinocryptidae; genus Acropternis; species Acropternis orthonyx. The sequence goes on along the minus strand of JAWWEU010000002.1, from coordinate 1,222,728 downwards.
GAAGAACGAAACTTTCTCACACCTGAGGTGTGGCACAGAGAGCTCTGTAACTAGAGGCACAGACTTGCTCATGTGGGGTAGGAAAAAACTAGAAGAAAAACGAAAGAAGCATTGAATACTTGGGGTTTGTTTTGTTTCTTCAGTTACTACATTGGCTATCAGTATTGTGTTCATTAAAAACAGGAATAAGAAGCACCTGACACAGTCAGTACCTCCCTGCCAAATCATTACCACTTCCAACTAATAAAACAGGTGGGATTGTTGTTTGTTTGTTTTCTAACTGCAGTGCATCTCAATAATGGAATTTTTATTCCTACATGAAAAAGATTAATGCAAGTAGTGATTTGAAAATGAAAACATTTACATTGTATTTCTTTCTGGAGTCATTGCTTGGCAGACTAAAATCTAAGGACGCCAATAATGAAACAAATATTTTAGGGGTGGGGGAGGGTGGTGAGTGCAAGGCAAAGAGCCCAACAGCAGTTCACACCTCCAGAGTGAAGCACTTATCAGACTGCAGGAGAGGCCTCAAACACAGAACCAGCCTCACTCCTGTCTCCTGCTGTGCCCCTGCTACCCGGGCAGCGATGTGGTGAGATAATTCAGGATGCTGATCTGATGAACACTGATCACTTCTGTGTCACACTCCAGGCTGCACCACAGGAAGCAAAACCTGCACCTGTTCGTGGTCCTTCCCCACTTTCAAAGCTGCATTTGTGTTCAAGAGGAGGGACAGTGCAGAGAAAACAGGGAAAAAGAAAAGCAAAAGAACAAAAAAGGAGCAATATTTCCTTAGGGCCTCTAAACATGAGCTATCCAAAGCAGCTTCTGGAGGAAGTTCCAGTCCTGCAGGCCACCATCTCCAGCAGCATAACCACATCCCACTGTGGGATTAAGAACACACAAAGGGCTGCACCGAGTAGGACCAAAGGTCCACTCAGTCCAACAATTAATTAGTCCAACATGCACCTGTTCCACGAGTCAGCTCTCCAACTTCAGGTATGTAAGGAAAGATACAAAAGCAGGGCAAGCACACAGCCACACGTGGCAGAAATTGGGGATGAGCATAGTCAGGGACATGCATCTCCTGTGCCTGCCTTACAAACCCTAACACACCCTACCTTTGTGTTTACTAAGCCCCAATGGATACTGCTTCCATTCTTTCATCCAGGCGTTTTCTGAACACTTCCTGGTGCCCACAGCCTGCTAGCCAAGGAACAGATCTCTGTGACATTTTAATAAGCAGAGGAAACACAACATCTACCTCTGCCTTCCTACACCCTTTCCTCTCCTCTCAGCACACCAGGTATGTGACAGCATGAAGTAGCAACATTGATGGGGCTGCCAATAACCTTTTTTTTTAAATGGGAAGATGAGAGAGACTTAGCACATAGTGCAAAAAACCAGTAAATGCAACACTCACCCGTGAAACGTAAAGCAAGTCTGTGCTTTTCCATTTCAATGGCAAACAACAGCTGTGCAACAGGTGGGAACTAATAACTTACTCCAGCCAAGTCTAACACATTTTTCTGACTATAAACAGATCCTGCACTAAGGGTTAACTTTTGTTAACAGAAATGTTAACCCAAGTCCTGCCACACTAACGTAACTTTTCAGCCTGTGGCTGTAGCCACAGACTGGCAAGAGATGGCCAGAAGGGAAATATGGCAAAATCAGCTCAAACCCCAGCAGGAATGCTGAATTAAAAGAAAAGTAGCCAGGCATTTCTAACCAGCTTCTTGAGCATCGTTACCAATACAAAGCAGAAGCTTTATTATCTAAGGGGATTGACAGGCATCAAGCGTTAATCACATGGTTGCAGGCAATAATTACTAAGAGAATGTTATGTTTTTACATACATCAGCCTCATCCCCAGAGCTGTGCACAGTCCCACAACGCTGCACCTCAGTGAGGACACCTGACTGCTCACAGTGTTTGCCACCAGCACGACTGGAAACCAGCAAGCCCAACCCAGCTCTCCGCTAACCCACACACGAGAGGATCAGCCACTGAACTCATCACAGGACGTGCAGAGCTGGAAGAGACCCACAGGGAACGTCCAGTCCAACCCTCAGCCTTGCACAGGCCCATCCCCAAGGGTTACTCCCTGTGCCCCGGAGCATCACCCAAACGCTCCCGGAGCTCTGGCAGCCTCGGGGCCGTGCCCATTGCCCTGGGGAACCTGGTCAGGGCCCATCACCCTCTGGGGGCAGAGCCTTTCCCTGAGATCCACCGAAACATCCCCTGACACAGCCGCAACCATTCCCTGGGTCTGTCCCTGGTCCCCACAGAGCAGAGCTCAGCGCCTGCCCCTCAGGAGAAACCTGCAGACTGCAATAATAAACCATAAAACACACGAGGTCTGCTCCTTGGGTTCCTCACCCAGAAACGCCGTTCCCCCCCACCACCCCCCGCCCAGACAACCGAGCCCCGTCCCAGCCAACCGACCGCGGGAGGGCTGGGAAGCAGAAACCCAACCCAACCCAACCCAGGGCCCGGGGGAAGGCGCGTGCATCGCCGCAGCCGCCGCTCGGGGCTCACCTGCCACGACGCTCCGTCGCCTGTGCCCCGCCGCTGCCCGGACACCGGCGGGCGGGCTGAGGCGATGCCGCCGCCGGCCCCCACCCCCCACACCCACAGACCCACACCAGCACACCCTCACCTTGGCCCTGCCGGCCTCCAGCTTGCGCCGCCGCGCCTCCTCCCTGTCCCTGTCCGTGTCCGTGTCCATGGGGCGGCCGGGCCGGGCCGGGCCGCGCCCCCCGGGCCGGCACCGCGCCTGAGGGGGCTGAGGGGCCGCGCTCATGGCCGCCCCCCCCGGCGGGGGGGG
>JAWWEU010000002.1:1180233-1217156 GCA_035583155.1 Acropternis orthonyx | reverse complement strand
TCCAGAGAGAGGAGATAGGAGGCGTGGACCTGGGCTGGAGGGGAGAGGAGGCTCTGGTGTGCCTGGGCTTGGTCCAGGGGATGCCCTGAAGGTGAACTGCCTGCCTGTCCCGCCTGCCAAGTACCAGCTCCTTCTCCTGCTCAGCAGCTTGTCAAGATTCCAGTAACAGAACATATTTGATTTGCTCTTGCAACTGTGTTATAGGAATAAAATTTGCTTTGCTCACTAATAAATCTGCTTTGCTACCTCAGTTGTGTTTTAGCATCCTTTATTTTTGTGCCTGGGAATCCTCCTGGTCCCATGACAGTCACCTTTGCTCTGCTTTTTGCTCTTGCCTGTTTCAGCATTAACACTGTGTTTTGAAATATTACACCTCTGCTGAGGTTCAGTGGGGATCTGTACCCAACTGAGGACCTCTGTCTTTCTGCAAGCAGAGGCAGAGCAATGTGCAGTGGTGCTACAGCTACTGTCTCTTTCTTAAATGGCATTGTACAAGTTTACATGGACCTGCAGTAAATTAAATAGACTTTGACCTTATGGGAGATGTCACCAGTTAGCCCAAAACCAGTTTGAATTGTGACAGGCAAAGTTTGGGAGTAAATCCTGGATAAAGAGGATCTCAGATTGTTTAAAGGCACTTCCATGTCTGCTTTCACATAAGGTATGTTGCCTGGTGAAACACGGGCAGACCCTTGCTGGAAGCATGTGAGGTGCTGCACAGAATCCCAGCTGCCCTTTGCTGTGATTCTGTGCTCTTTCTCCACTCTGCCCTCTTCCTACACCCTCAGCACACCTGAAATGCACTGCTGTGGGTCTTCTGCTTCAGTGTCCTCCAGAAGCCACTTAAAGAGTTATCTGGAGCAGAGTTGGGAGGGACCCACAAAGATCATCGAGCCCGAGTTGTAAGTGAATGGTCCATACCGGGATCAAACCCACAACCCTGGTGTTATTGGCACCATGCTCTGACCAGCTGAGCTAATCTGGGAGGAAAAGCAATTTGTCTGGAGACGTGGATGCTGGAAGTCTCCACAGCAGAGCCCTTTTTGTTAATGCAGCAGCCCTTTGAGGGCAAAGCTTTCAGCAGTGTGTGGCCACACAGAACCACGGGGAGAGCCTGGGCGTGGGTGAAAGGTCTCTAATTTCTGAGCATCAGGGAGCAACAGGGGCCAGCTGCTCCCTAAGGAGCAAGGAGTTGAGCCTAATAACACCTCAGCAGAGCAGGGGCTGAGCTAGAGGGGGTGGCCAGGTTCAGCCAAGAGTCCAGATCTGTCAGGCAAGCTTGTGGTGGGAAGGCAGGTCCACTGCAAGTCTGGGAAGTGACTGAAGGTTGGGATCAAGGATAAAAGAATCCATGGCCAGTCACAGCATGGCTGGGGTTGAACTGCAGAGGAATACTCATGCAGTATAGCTCAGGTATGGATTGAAGACCTAGAGCTGAGATTAAAGAGGCATGTGAGTGGCAGGTGTGGATGAAACCCCCAGGGAGGGCTGATCGGGGCCATTTAGACCTATTAGTGCACCAAATACCCTAAACTGTACATTATCAAGTTCTTCATTTGATCCAGCTCTCCTCCCTACAGAATCAATTATGTATAAATCTCCCAATTCACCATACTATCAATTTTCAGGTCTGGAACAGCCTGGACAGTTGGAAGCATGGCTTTCCTTTTACTGTGACTAGATTTGTAGTGAGGCATTTCGTACTCCTTTAAGGACCACTGTTTGTCTCCACTTCTGCCTCATTTCCTTCATCCCAAGCCTGTGCCGTAAGGCAGGGCTGGAAATCCCTGTGAGCTGTGCTGCCTGACTCACAACCAGTTCTTGTTATGGTTCTGCCAACAGAGACTAGAAAATGAACAGGAGAACCTAGAGAAGATGGAGGCACCTCTCCCAGCTGCAAGTAAGGGAAGCATTTGTTCTAATTGTGGGCATAATTTGGAAAGGGCTTAGTGATGTTCTCAGGCAGGAGCTTCTCAGTAGATGATCCCATCCCAGTGCACATGCACTGTTTATAATTATATTACCTAGAGATTAGAGGCTGACAGTAGAAGCTCAGTGGTATTTCTAGATTGTAACCCGGGCTTCTGTTCATTGAGCTGATGCACAAATAGTTGGAGACTTCCAATGCTGTGGCCAAAAATTAAAGCTCCCTGTAACAACTTACAGTTTCAAAATACGAAGTGATGCTTTCCAGAGCAGATGCCAGACATGGCTCCAGTGTATCTGAAAACATACTTCCTTATTTTCGTTTCAAGCAAGTGCAAAATCAACCACATGTGGGAAGAACTGAAAAGGAAGTTGATTCAGAACAAAAAAAAAAAAAAAGAAAAATTGACATTCAAAACTGAGTTTGTTTTGATGTGTCACGACAGTCAGTCATCCTCTGCATGTACAGAGCACATCCAGAAGCTTTGAGGCTGAAATGAGTTCCTAAGCCAGCAAGTTAAAAGAGGGCTTTAGAGACCAATCTAAAGAGTTTATCTCAGAGAAGGTGCACTGCCTTTGCAGAGCTGCTGCACAGCTGTGACTGCACATGGCATAAAGTCATCATCCATACATGTGTTTTGCAAGAAAAGTAGCCAAAAACCTTTTGTGGAAGAAGTCAAGGTGTTTTATAAAATAGTTTCCAAATTAGTGTAATAATATAGCTGCTTTAATAGCTCTGTGTTTGTGATCCTTTGAGAAGATAAGGGACTTTTCCTCCTTCAGGAAACAGAGCTGAGGACATGCTCCAAAGTGCCCTACGGCGGAGGAAGGATCTGCTGCAGGAGCTCAGGGTAAGAGCCCTCCCTGTGGCCAGAGGCACCAGGAAGGGCCCAGGCACCGGCACATCCACTGCTGTCATGGGGTCAGTGTTTTCCTGGCCTTTGCTTCTTGGGCTGGGCAGTATTCCGTGCTCTGCTGCTTTGGAATATGGAGGCTGAGAAGTTTGGCTTCCCTCGCTACAGCTAAGGAAGTCGCCCCTGCTTCAGGTAGTTGTGGCTTGATTCTGTCTGTCCCAAACTGCTGTGTCAGAAGCTTTCTGGGATAGTGCCAAAATACAAAGAAGGGATTTTTAATGCTGCCAAAGTAGGAACAATAGTAGCTGTTACTTATTCCTAGTTTTGTGGAATTAATGAGATGTTTTCCCAGACTTTTGGCTGCTTGTTCTGCACCTTTTTTACCCCATTGTTTTTTTTTTTTTTGCTTGCACTTCAAGATATGTGGGAAGAAAAGCTTCCTTGCATAAGTAGATGCAGGCACTGGCTGTGCCCTGCTGCAGGTCCCCAGAGGGGAACACCATTTAGTCCAGAGAGCATAGCAACACTGTCTGCCTTTCTGTGACCAGGTTCCCTTTCAGAAGATGCTTGATTTTGCAGGAGCAGCACCTTCTGGAAGAGCTTTCACAGCCACCTGCGCCAGCCGGAGGACAGTGTCATAACCACAGAGCTGCCCCCCAAGTCTACCAGATCCCTTTTCCAGCTCCCCAGGTGGAGCCACCAAGGATTATCCAGCAGACGGTAAGGATTGTGTCCCAGGAAACACCACATTGTGCTGTGCCAGTCTGAGACTACTACCCTGTGGGAGCTGTATGGAGCTGCTCATCCCACCAAACAGGGAAGATACACCTCTTGTGTGGGACCCTTGCTGCCCTCAGCAAAACGTAAGGCAAATCATCTTACAAACAAGGCCCAGAATTAACAACATGCAGGGTTTACCCCAGGAACAAGGTGGCAAAAGGACTGGCAGGATTCAGTTTCTGGTGCCCGTCACTGTCTGCTCATGCAGCCCCCCAACCTCAACAGCTTCTCCACAAGCATCCCATGGGAGGCAATGCCCACAGTTCTCCTGAAGTCCAGGCAGGTGGCAGCCCTTCCCAAAGATGAGGGAGCTGGCCAAGACCAACCCAAACTTCTCCATGTCCCTTCCTTTTCCAGATGCCGCCTCAGCCTGCCACCATCATCCAGCAGCTACCTCAGCCACCCCCTCTGATCACGCAGATCCCCCCGGCCCAGCCCTTTGCAGCCCCCCGCTCTGGAAGCATTAAGGAAGGTAAGGAGTTCTCTGTGTAGCTGCCAGAGAGGGCAGGGGAGGTGTCACGGCAAGTGGAAGGGGACACGGGACAGTGTCCAAGCTAGTCAGTGATGTGCTGTTTCACCAGTGGGCTGCTGGTGGAGCTGTGGGAGCTGCACTCTGTGACTGGGGTGGGTACCAGTTCTGAGAGGCTTTCGGGCAAACTCTCGTCACTAAAACTAAATAAAGAAGGACTACAAACTCAAGGGGAGCTTGGGGAAGCAAGAAAACAAAACAGCTCAACTCGTGGCACTGGGCAATATTAACAATGTCAAACTCACACACCCACATGGTTCCAAAATTAACAAACGGGCTTCTAAAGTTTGGTTTTATTCTTCTGTTCCTTAACCTTCTGTTCAATCTCCTCAGGCTTTCCTTATGCCCCATGTTTAGAAACATACACCTGAAAGTGCTATTCCAAATATAGTGCAATGTCAATAAAAGAGTTTGTTTCTAAACATACGTGGATGCTACTGTGAAACAATACATGAACTAAAACCTGGGATGACTTACTTCCCTGGCTCAGCCTTCAGCCAAAGGTTTCTTCAACCCACACAGAGAGTCATGAAACTGCAATATTTCTCAGCTCATTCTTCATCTAAGTGTCTGCATTTTTGAATGAGAGTTTATTTTCATAAACAAAATATTCCCAATCCATGCATGACTTCTGAAGCTGCTGCACGTAAATACTTTTTATATGACCAGTAAAAAGGAAAAGGAGAGTTGCCTTGCCTTGATTTTTTTTCCCTTCTTTTTTTTCTTACCTCTTCCTCTTCACCTCCCCCAAGGCAAATTATTTACACCACACAGGCCCTTTGTGATCCCAGAGATCAGAGTAAGGAGATTTGATGTGTGTGCAGTGACAGTTTGAAGGTCTTTTCCATCCATTATGACTCTGTGGTTCTGTGAGTCAGCGGACTCTCAAGGTGGCACTGCAATATCACACAAACCTGAGGAAACTCCTGCCATGGAAATCAATGATCTGTGGCCGAAGCAATGGAGAGCAGAGTCAGGAGCCTGTCCCTCCTGGAGTGAGGGAGAGCTGCAGCCCCAGCCCTTCTCCAGCCCCTCGGCGTAGCCAGAGGTGTGGGCTTGCAGGGCAAAGGACAGACAGAAGATGCTCATCAGCAGCTTTCCTTTAGAAGGGAGGACAAACAGGAAGGGTGGTATGAACAGTCTCATTCACAGGCATTAATTTTGCACTGTCTGGGCCAATAATGCCAATATTCTTCATGTGCCCTTTTCAGCTGTTTGGCCTTGCTTGCAGTGCCCAGTCTGTGTGCTGGAGGGCACTCCTCACAGTCACGCCTCTGCTGCTTGTCAGCTCTTGACAAAGCTCTCATTTTCTTCCTTGGGGGGTGACCTCTTCCCAGACATGGTAGAGATGATGCTGATGCAGAACGCTCAGATGCACCAGATCATGATGCAGAACATGATGCTGAAGGCTCTGCCGCCGGCGGCGTTCGCACAGCGCGCGGGAGCCAGCCCTGCCCTGCCCCAGCACCCACAGCAGGTAACAACACCCGGGCCCCAGGGGCACCCTTGCTCACAGGAGGCCAGGGTTGGCGTCCTCGGGAGGGCACAGGGCCTGGGCAAGAGGCACAGGCAGTCTGGGACATCCAACAGCTGCACACATCTGCACCAGCAGCACCAGCAGCCTGTTCCTGCCTCCTTGCCGTGGGGAGCACTGTGACAGGACCCAGCGGAGGAATGTCTCCTCACAAGTGCAAACTAGACTCAGTCCTGCTCTGAAAACCATCTGGGCTGTGCAGCTGAACCACTGCCACGAGACCCCTGCCCTGAGTATCTGCTGCTGCAGGTCCCTGGCTGCAAACAGCAGAGAGACAGCTGGACAGGGCATTCAGTAACAGGACAATGGGAAATGGCTTTTAGCTGAAAGAGAGTGGGTTTAGACTAGGTATTGGGAAGGAATTCTCTCCCCTGGGAGGGTGGGCAGGCCCTGGCACAGGTTGCCCAGAGCAGCTGTGGTTGCCCCATCCCTGGAAGTGTCCAAGGCCAGGTTGGACAGGGCTTGGAGCAACCTGGGCTGGTGGAAGGTGTCCCTGCCCAAGGAAGGAGTGAGAGTGTCTTGAGTGTCCCTTCCAACCTAAACCATTCTTTGATTTTGTGAATATCTGTGTTACAAGTTCTTCCATTGATAAAATCTGTCCTGGCAGTATCAAATGGGTTAGAGCTGAAGCACAGATTTTGTGACCATTCTTGGAACCCCACTGCTCTAGTCCCTCTGAAAATCACTTGCTGCTGAGCACTAAAAGGACAGATTCGTAGATATATTTTGGCATGTAGATCCTCGTAGGGATTTTTCCAAAATGTGTCCAGTGCCTGGAAAGGGGTAGGTAAATTTGAACATATCCTTAGATGCCCAATTCCTAAGCTATTTTTAACAAGGTGGTAGAGCTGCTTTAGCATCCTTAAGTGCTTTGGAAAAAATGTCCAGTCTGTCCTCCGTGGCATTTATTAGCTAAGAAGCAAGAAGAGTTGATCTTTGGGGAGGAGGGGATGTGCTAGTGTTGCAAAACCTTCCTCTCTACTTTTCCTACCCCACGACTTTCAGGCTAACTTTTCCCTGTGCTGGAAGAAAGATTTAGGTTTTTTTTCTCAGGCCTGGAGGGATAGCTGCCAGAGTTTTTCACCTGCTGGGACAGAGAGCCTCTGACAGGAGCTGCCAGCCCTCTTGGTTCGGGGTTTTGACTTCCCAGGAGGTCACCTGTGGCTCAGAGGGACCCACTGGCTTTGCCAGCCACGGTCCCCGGGGTGGACATGCCATGGAAATGGCCAGCGGTGCCAACTCGTCCTCATGTCAGAGATGCCCTGACTGTTGCCTCAGGTGGAATTACTTTTCTATTTTTCCTTAAGCTTTGCAGTTTCTGATTTTGAACACTCTTCCCCCTTGCTGTGGGGGAGATGTCCGGTGCTGCTGGGAGAGCCAGAGGTCTGTGGGGGACGCTGGACGTTAAGGCAGGTGGCAGAGGGAGCACGTGGATCCCCTGATCCCCACCTCCCTCTCCAGGCCATCCTGGCACTCTGCATTTCCCTGACATTAGCCAGTGGAATAAATTGGAGGGAGTGGGGTCTGAGTGCCCCTGAATATCAGGTGAAATCTGAAGTCACAAGTGTTTGTTGGACCGTCTGTACTGGAGCCTGCAAACCCATCTCCAGACACATGCTGGAGGCTTTCCTTTACCAGAGAAATGCCTAAGGATTTTAGTGTATTTTGTAGATTTTTTGGAATTTTTAGAATTATGTGGGTTTTCCTGGATTGCTCATTTTAGGTGGTGTTTGGAGATCATTGGGCACTCTCTCACACATTCCTGAGCTTTGCCAAGGACACTGTTTTGAAGCAGCGCCTGCAAGAACAGCTTGAAGATAAAACAGAAGAGAAGGCCCAGAGCCCTTGGAGAGGCTCCAAGGGGCAGTTCTGAGCTTTCTGAGGGTGGGCACCACGGGAAATGGGTACTGTGGGTTGATTTTAGATATCACATATGCCCATTACTGGAAGTTATAAAAACTGTAACATCTCTGGACCACATGTGCACTTAAAAGCTTCCAGATTAAGGTACTTCTCTGTCTATCTCCACTAAATGTTGTTTTGAGCCTTTTCCCACACATTTTAGGCATCAGGGCATCTCACTGGGACCACAGGCCCTCTCAAGCCAGCGACCCTCCCTGTGGGGGCGCAGGTTTCTCCACCCACCCTGTGTCTCTCTCCAACAAGGACCCGCAGGTTGCCGCTCCCCTCGCCATGAAAGCAGATCGCCCCAGGCCGCCCGTGGTGCACCACCACCACCACTACCCTCCCACTGGGGTGCTCCCAGTGCCCCCTGGGGGCCTCCCATCCACATCCACGGCACATCGCTGGACCTGGTGATGGCAGCTTGCTCTCTGCCCAGCCTAGGTGAGTAAGCAGGCAGCTTTGGCATACACTTCTAGCCCCTTCTTCCTGCAGCAAGGCAGACTGTGGAATAAACACAAGGCTCAGACAAGGTCTGCAGGTGACACAAAGCCGTGTCCCTGCCATGCAGAGCCCCCACCCTGCCACGCTGTGTGGTTCTGCTCTGCAGGGGCTCTCACCCCGGGTTCTGGGTTTCCCCTGTGAACCTCCCAGTCACCTGCTGGAGAAGGAGAATGTGTGTTTTACATTCAGGCCGAGCTTCCCGGCAGGATTTATGTTCTTAAAACAATGCTGAGACATTTGCTAATTGGAAATTCTTGGGGAAGGAAAAAAAAAAAAAAACCCACCAGCTGATAAAAATGGTACAAAGGGAGGGGAGTATAAGAAATAACACTGAGCCTTTGCCACGAGCCTGTGCTTGTTGCTGGGGGAGGTGAGTTTCAAGTGCAGAAGTGGATGAACTTCTCAAGGTCTGCAGAGCCCTTGAGCCCTGCACAGAGTTCAGCAGCCAGTTCCTCCAGGTGCTCACTTGTTTTGTTGCCTTCCCCTGAGCTTGTCCTGGTGGGCTTCTTAGGTGCTAGGAGGTTCTTACGTCCCAAGGCTGGTAAAGAAATGCATCTTGCTGGAGCATGGTGGGTGGCACGGGGGGTACACTGCTGCACTGTTGGGAACACAGCTTTTGTTTCTGTGCTGTGGCTCTTTCAGATCCTTGGTGAGCACGAGGGCAGGGTGGGGGCAGCTGTGTGACTTGCTGGCAGGGGTGTCTGTACGGCCCTCTTTAGCAGAGGATTTGAATTCCTGAAAAGATTATTTCCCTAATGGGATTATAAGGGATAAACATTTCTACCTATTTCCCTTTTACATGGGTTTGTAATCTGAACCAGTAAAGAACTCCTGGCTCCTTTCACAATCAGTGCAGGTTGCTGTTGGCAGAAATCAGCAAGGGTCTTGTCATGGCCATTAAATTGTCTTCTTCAGCTGCCTTCCACCAGGAGTTATGAGACCAAATATCTCTGCAGCTGCAGCATTGCTGGCTATTACCAAACACAATAAACCTGTTTTTTCTTGTTGCAGGTGGCCCACATACTGACAGTATGGGATCTTCTGCAAGTGGACCGTAGCCTTTCTAATAATAATAAAATCCTGATGTTCTTCCTTGGGTATTGGCATGTCTTTTTCTTCAGCAACATAAGTCAAGCACTTTTCTCTCCTTTACTTTTCCCACTGGCTTTCAGAGTCTTTAATCCATGCCTATGCTATCCTGGTTTGGTTTTTTTTTTTTTTGTTTTCATTCACAACTCCTTAAAAGGCTCTCTCAGGGTTTTTATCAGGCAACAGTTTTCATGCTCTCAGCAGCCTGGCTGTGCTTATTACAGAAAGATAAACACTGATTTTGTAGCTCTTTCTCAGTGTCTTCCCACCTCCCCCTGATTTTAAAGCAGAGAACACCTGCACATTGGGTTTGCCTGGCACAGTACAATTGTGAGTGAGCCTGATTGAGACAACCCAGGGGACCTAAATTTTGTTTGGAATGAAGAAAAGAGAGTTAGTGTCACTGTGGGAAGCTAATGGTGTGCTGCCTGTGCTCCAAAAACAATTAATGAATAATTTATTTACCTTGCTCTTTGCCCTCTCTGCTCTGCTGTCATTGCCAGGCGTGTGTGAGTCAATCAGATAGTGTGGATCAATTCACTGCTGTGGAGACCAGAGAAATCCACTGGAGGGCCTTCAGTGGGGACTTGGTTGGATGCAGTGCCCGGGCCCATGGACAGCAAGAGCCTTTAACAACCCCAACGAGCCCCACCTGGGTGCCCTGCCCTCCCCAAGGCCAGCATTCCCATTTAATCCTTGGCCTGGGGGTGCTTGTGGCTTCTGTCAGCCTCGTGGGTTGGATTGCTGGCCCTTGCTGACTCAGGATATGCCATGAAGAATGTCTCTGTGCTTGTGCAGGGGTTTGATCTTGCTCCTTCGAGGCTCTTGCTGCTCTCTACAACTGCAGGAAAGAGGAAATGGCCTCAAGCTGCACCCAAGGAGGTTTAGATGGGGGATATTGGGAAGAAATTCTCAACTGAAAAGTTTGTCAAGCACTGGAAGAGGCTGCCCAGGGAAGCATTTGAGTCCTCCCCCATCCCTGTAGGTCTTGCAAAGTTGTGTAGATATGGCCACCTAGAGTCACGGCTTAGGGCTGGCTTGGCCATGCTGGAATAACAGTCGGGCTCAAAGATCTTACAGGACTTTTCCTGCCTTAATGGTTCTATGAGCCAAATCTGCTGGTTTGGGCTGTGAATGGTAGTCACTGTATGCTAATGCATGTGCTTTCACTGTCTGCTGTTTAATTATTGTGTGTAGGCTGCAATTGGCTCCTCCCTTGTCCAAACTGACTGTGTGCAACTTGGCAGAGCATTTCCTCCCAAGGGTGGCCATGGGAAATCGTGCCTGCAGGGACATCTCCTCACATCCTCATCCAAGCCCTGGAAAGCCTCAGCAGGTTAGGCATGGCTCCCCTGCCCAGCATCACACCCCAAACCTCCTGAGCCATGCACAGCTTCCTCGGATGAGAGATGTCCTCAGAGATGGGATGAGGCTACTGGGCAAACAGGGTAGCTCACATCCCACCCTCAGGAGAGAGCCTGTGAGGCTCCAGAAGTCGCCCTGCACTGTCCCACCAGTGCCTCTGCAGCAAAAGCCTGGCAGATGGAAGTTCTGCTCCGTGTGTGTGCCTTGAAGGCTGCGGAATTGCTGTACAATTCCCACAGGAGGCCTTTGGATAAAGCCTGGCTGAGTAACGCCACGCTCACATCTCTGCACCTCAGGCTCAGCCAGGCTGACTCCCTGCCGCTCTCTGGGCTGGGAGTTAAACTTTAATATAAGCCAGGCGTGACTCAGCCGGCTGTGTTCCTCCCCTCTCCCTCCCCGCCGGCGGCAGGACAGGGAGCAGGACACAGCAGGAGCTGCTGATGGAGGCCTGTGACCCACGAGGGAAAAGAGTCGCTGTTGTTGGCGGTGGCCTGGTAGGAAATGCCACGTCCCTGTGGCTGTGTCTGCCAGGGAGACGGGGCTGGAAACGCGCTGCTTGAACGTGGGGTGGATGCTCTTCTTGAAATCATTCCTCTGCTAGGTGCCAGGGTGGTGGGAAGGGAGTGATTTTGTTCCCTCCTGTCCTTTTCTCAGAGAAAGGGGTTTGGGCGGTGGTGGAGCAATGGTCCTCTTTTGGGCTGCCGCATCCCCTTGCCCCTTGGCTGCTTTAGCTGTAACCAAGTCACTAATGTGATGTGCTTGGTAAATGCCTTCCTCTGGCCACTTTTCTTTGGGAATGGTTTTCATCCCCTGCTACTTACAGAGTGCATCTCTCTCTCAACTTTTTGGACATTGGCTTCTTGGAAAAGAGTGATGACATAAGAGTCTGTAGTTCTGACAACAATTAAGGATGGGAATTAAACAAGAAAAAGTTGATTTAGATAATAAACAGGACATATTTGTGCTGTTCTCCTCCACTGTGTTCCCAAGGGAACACTGCAGAACTCTGAATCCTATTGAGGAAGATAAACAGAGTCCAGAGAGGAGCTTGGAGCTTGCCTATACCAGCTCCTGATGTCTCTGGCTGAAGAGGTTAACCCTGCTGCACAAAATCAGTGTGTAAGCAAGCCTGAGCTTGGTATGACTTTAGATGAAGAGTTTTGATGGGTGGCTTTTGTCTTGGAGACTCTGCAGACACATCAGGGCTGCCAGAGAACTGCTCCTCAGCAAAAACTCTTCTAAGGTTCTTGGTCACAGGCCCTGCCTGTATATGCTGAGCTGCATCCCCTGGTCACTGCTGTCCCTTGATGCCCCTCAGTAGGGCCCTCTGGAATACTTCATCCACCATTTCTGGTCCTTCTCTTGTAGGTGGGTGCATTAAATGCCTGTTTCTTTGCTAAACGAGGTTTCCATGTTGATGTTTATGAAGCCAGAGAAGGTAAGTTCAGCCTGATCATTAGTGAGTGAGCTCACTGGAACCACAGGTGAAAAAAAAAAAAAAAAGAAATCTGAAAGCATGGGGACATTTTTGTCACTCTTTAGCTCCTGTGGTGGGGAGGAGTATTTATTTGAAGTATGTTGTCTTCAGTGGAGAGAACCCACCCTTCAGCTACTCAAACAATGCCCTTTTTATGTTCTTTGCTTAATTATTGATTCAAATCCTCACCTTTCAAACTGGGTCTCTGCGTGAAGCATTATAGGACAGAGCTAGATCAGAAGGGGAGATGGAGTGCTCTCAGGAAGCCTCCAAGTCCACAGGGCACCACAGCAGAGAAATAATGATTTAGAGCCGAGGTGCCAGCTGAAAGGCAGAGAAATCCTTCACATGCAGTGTCTGTCAGCTGGCAGACAAATAAAACCTGGGCAGAGGTGGCAAGCCAGGCAGCAGCTGAGAAGGAACACCATGGGAGGTGAAACTCAAGCGTGCAGTGAAGGGAAGGAGAAGCTGTGCCTGGCATGTGATCCCTGTGGTAACTCTGTGATCTGACAGATGTCAGGATGGGCAGTTCTGCTGCATGGCTCACGGCTGCTGCAAGTTCCACAGGTTCAAAAAGCCTCTGATTGCCTTCTGAGTTGGATGGGGTTTGCTGCTCTACTCCAGTCCTTGGGCCATTGCTTGTGCTGAGAAGCATGTTGAGGTGAGGGGGCTCTGCCCTGTGCACTGGCCAGACAGTCTGGGAAGGCTGAGCGAGGCAATTCTGAGGAGGAAGAGGCTGGTGCCCAGACATTTTCATCTGAAGAGCAATGAAGAAGGTGACCTGCCAGTGTCCCAGAAAGCATCAATCTGTGGGGTCTCAGCAGAACCTGCCAGGCATTCATCGCTCAGCCCTCTCCGTTGAGAGGGGAAATGGCTCCTAGTGATGATGAGCCCTCAGGCACTGTGGGGAGCTGTCAGGATCCAGCATTCTCTTTGCAGCACTTGGCTGCAGCTGCTTCTCCCAGGCTAGAGGAGGCACAGAGTCACCTTTCGATACTTGCCCCAGAGTGGGGAGACAGGGACTCCCCACTGCCCCGCCTGCTGTTGCCACAGTGGGTTTGGGAGATGCTGTGCTGTCGGTGCTCCATAACCAGTCTAACCTCCACTCAGATATCCGTGTGGCCACCTTTGCACGTGGCAGAAGCATCAACTTGGCCCTGTCTCACAGAGGACGCCAAGCCCTGCGAGCTGTGGGGATGGAGGAGCAGGTACTGATGCAGATCCTGGTGGTGGTGGTGTCTCTGGGGTTAAAACACTCTTGGCTTCAGCTGGTGATGGACGGGCTCTCTTCTGCTCCCCACGCTGCAGAGGTAGCTCTGCTTTCATGAGGGTGGAGGGAGAGCTCTCCTAGGTAGAGTGTTCACCCCCCTGCTATGCTCTCCTCTCTCCTGGAGGGGCGAGCAAACAGGGCAGGAGTAGACAGACTCCCAAAAGAGCTGATGCACTAAAGGAGGATACACTAAAGGGGGCTGGCTTCCCCACTGACATGTCCAGAGTTGTATTTTCCCACAAAACCTTGATCTTTGGGCTTACCCTGAAATCCATGCACGCTGTCTTCTGCCCAGCACGCCTGGCTCAGAGCCCAGTGCTCTCCTGCAAGGTGCTGGCTGCCATTTAACACCCAGCTGTTGGCAGGGATGGGATCTCCTGGCCCCTGGATCCCTGCAGATGCGCCCAGGCTTTGACAACACCTATCCCAGACTCAGGATGTGATTTGGCTGTCATCCCCTGCCCTGTTTGGCACCCTGGGATTTTTCATGTCCTTTACATCCAAAAATAATTTCCCCCTGATTTTTATGAGGATGAGCTTGTCAGTAATCTCACTAAACTGCAGTGACTTGGCATGACAGCCCTGTAGCATTTTCCCTGGTGACTTGGATAACCCCATGGAAATGTATGAGCAGAGTGCACCCCATTCTTCCTCAAGTGCAGTGCTTGGGGAGAGGGATGATGCTTGGTGGCTTGTCTTGAAACCCCACAGTTCTGGCCCGAAGGCTGGGTTGTATTCCCTTCTGTTTCAGATTGTGTCCAAGGGCATTCCCATGCGGGCAAGGAGGATACACACTCCTTCGGGGAAAAAATACTCTATCCCTTATGGGAAGAAGAACCAGGTACTGAAGATGTTTTGCAGGGCGTGTGGGGACTTTGTCAGCATTTGTGTCCCTGTGTCACGGCCAGTCTGAGGCTCGAGCTCTCAGAGGGGAGGCAGGAAGGGGATTGTGTGACCCCCCCCGGGTTCAGTGGGGCTGTTTGCACAGGGGAGGGTTTCCTGTCTGGCAGTGCAGGGTGATCCTTCAGCAAAGCCTTCTGAACGCCCTGTTTGTTTGCCTTGCAGTACATACTCTCTGTGGACAGAGCAAACTTAAACAAGGAGCTGCTGACAGGTAGGTCGCCACTTCTGTTTGCAAACAGTTCTCCACCCTTTTTGCCGAGGATTTAGGGTTTTGCCCCATAACCAGCAGATTTTGGGTCCCCAAGCTCTCTTACCTGGCTCTCAGAAAATGCAAACCTGAACTAGCTGTGTTTGTGAGGAGGAAACCTGTGCTTTTTCCCAGCTAAAGCAGGAGACACCTCCTCGGCCTTGTGGGGGTTTGTGGCATTTTCTGTAACCCCTGATTGTACAGAGACAAATAGAAATTGGAGCATTATGGCCAAGTATAGAATCAGACCAGGTCAAATTTCCAGGCACCTAGTCCCATCCTGAAATTCAGTGGAGAGGTGGTGGAAAGTACTCAATGACTCCTGTCATTGCAGGGAAGAAAGAAATCTTTGCAGGATTCCTTGCCTTTTTAAAATAATTTTTACCATAGTTGACCAGTCCCATGTGCCCTCCCCACTGGCCCTCACTCCACACAGCAAATTATTTGCTGTAATGGCAAAACCTCCTGTAATTTAGGGATCTCATGGAAATATTTTTGGAATCACAGTAAACCCCTCTACATTTAGTTGTCTCTTCTTTTCACAGCTGCTGAGAAGTACTCCAACACCAAACTGTACTTTGGACACAAACTCCTGGAGTGCAATGCAGAGCTGGGGACGTTATCCATAAAAAGGTAATCCCTGGGCAAGTGTGGGATCAAGTGTTGTGGTCAGTTACTTTCTGCTTAATCATTCATAAAACCTCAAACAATTGAGCAACCTCAGTTTTGAAACCAAAGTGTTTTTACTGAGAGGACAAAACCTTGTGTCAGCTTTGGAAAGGAGAGATATCAAAGCAGGGTTCGTGGGGAGGCTGGGAAAGATCTGAGCAGCTCACTGACCCCCCTGGCAGTAGGCACACACTTCCTCACCTGTGCAGGGCATAAACGTGCCACTGTCCACAGCACTCATTTCAGGGGCAGACTTCTCATCAGGGAGGGCAGCTAATTGGTGATGCCCCATCCCTGGAAGTGCCCAAGGCCAGATTGGACAGGGCTTGGAACAACCTGGGCTAGTGGGAGGTGTCCCTGCTCATGGCAGGGGGTTGGAATGAGTTGAGCTTTAAGGTCCCTTCCAACCCAAACCATGACCTTGTTCCACAGTTAGGTGTTCTGGCCATGCCCCCCCCATCCACATGGGCATGCAGGCTCTGCAGAGCAGCAGCATTATCCTGAGGGTGTCTGCTGCATTGTTAAGCAGACCTGGCAGAGTTATGCTTTCGGTAACCTACAGGATAATTAATCCTATCACTGAGCTTCTCAGGCAGTGAAAGCCAATCTTTCCTCAGTCTAGAAGGTTAATAACACTGGAGGTGACCCAGCCATTCTGCAAATGGTGCTGAGCTGGCCTGGAGTTACAGCAAGATTAATCACAGAATCGTGGAGTGGTTAGAGCCGGAAGGGACCTTAAAGATCAGATAGATCCAAGGGACACTTTGTGCTTTCAGATCTGACCAGCAGACCTTGGAAGTCACCTATGATCTCATCGTGGGATGCGACGGAGCCTTCTCAACAGTCAGGAGACAGTTCATGAGGCAAACGCGCTTCAACTACAGCCAGCAGTACATTCCTCATGGCTACATGGAGCTGACCATCCCTCCCAAGGATGGAGATGTGAGTGTGCCAGGGGCTGCTACAACCTTTGCAGGTTGGACACCCCACCCCCTTCTCATGCTGGCTCTGCTACAACAGCTTTAGGGAAACTAATTTCTCACCTGGGGCTCAGGCAAGGGATCAAACCTTTCCTAGGAGAAGGCAGAGATCCCTTTTAAAGGTGGGGCCAATGTTGGTACCTGGCTGCAAAAATCCTAGAGAGTTTGTCCTGGACCAGTGGGGTTAACTCTAGCTCTGAGAGGTCCTGGGGGATTGGGAACATGTCGGTGAGGACATCTGCGATTGCAAAGCAGCACAGTTTTGCTCATATTGCTTACCCTTTCCTCTTTCCCTTGCTCTGTGTCTCCCTCAAGCATCAGGTACCAGAAAGGGGCCCCGTAGTTGTTGTGTCTTCCCATGCTACAGAGAATGGGAACTGGATACAAGGTGATTTTCCTTCTCTTTCAGTTTGCCATGGAACCAAACTACCTCCACATCTGGCCGAGAAACACCTTCATGATGATTGCACTGCCCAACATGGTGATAACCCATGGCCACGTTCTCTTGGGGCACAGGATGGAGCTGGTGGGGATGAACTGGCTGTGGTGGCAGGGATTGGGAGGGCCAGGAATCACAGAGTAACAGACTAACAGGATCAATTAGGTTGAAAAAGGCCTCTGAGATCATCGAGTCCAACCTATGACCGAACACCACCGTGTCAATTAGACTGCGGCACCGAGTGCCACGTCCGGTCTTTCCTTAAACACCTCCAGGGACGGTGTCTTTACCATCTCCCTGGGCAGCCCATTCCAATAGCTAATTACCCTTTCTGTGAAGAAATTCTTCCTAATGTCCAACCTAAACCTCCCCTGCCACAGCTTAAGACCGTGTCCTCTCTTCCTCTCACTGGTGTCCTGGGAGAAGAGCCTGACCCCCACCTGTCTCTACGCTCCTGTCAGAAGGTGTAGAGAGTGAGAGGGTCCCCCTGAGCCTCCTCTTCTCCAGGCTAAACAACCCCAGCTCCCTCAGTCACTCCTTGTAGGACATGTGCTCCAAACCCCTCAGCAGCGTCACTGCCCTTCTCTGGACTTGCTCCAACACCTCAACATTCTTCCTGAATTAAGGGACCCATAAGGGACACAACACTCGAGATGTGGCCTCACCAGTGCTGAGTAGAGGGGAGGAATTTCTTCCCTGGTCCTGCTGGCCACACTATTCCTGATCCAGGCCAGGATGCCACTGGCCCTCTTGGCCACCTGGACACACTGCTGGCTCACGTTCAGAGAAGGTGCCAGGAGGGACACCCAGCCTGTGCCAGGCATCCCACAGCCTGAGGTGGTGCAGGACAGAACACCCTCAGCCAGTCCTGCCTCACAGTGCTGAGCAGGCACCTGTGGCACCTCCCTCTGCCCACACATCTGAACCCACCCAAGCCCTCCAAACCAGCTCCCTGCAGCTGCATCTTATAAACCAGACACCAGGAGCACCAGGACAGTGTGCCAGGCCCATGCTGGCTCTCTGTTTCTGCCTCCCCCCTGCCTGCCCTGAGTGTCGGCAAGCCCACCATGGGCAAGAGGGTGGCCAGACCCTCGTCCCTTGCTGCTCCAGTGGGTCACTGCGATTGCCAGGTGACAGGCTGGGCACTCTGAGCTGCTGCTCCACATGCCACCTGCTCTCTATGGCCTCTGGTCTTCTCACTGACCTTCCTCCCTGGCTGACAGGACAAGTCCTTCACCTGCACGCTCTTCATGCCCTTTGAGGAGTTTGAGAAGCTCACGACAGGAGACCAAGTGCTGTGTTTTTTCCAGACCTACTTCCCAGACGCTATCCCCCTCATCGGAGAGTAAGTGTTCCCACCTCCCCTCCTCACTCACCAACACCATGCTGCAGAGCCAGGGGTCACATCACCCAGCCTTGGGCCCTGGGGAGGGGGTTGTGGCGCATCCCCTGGTGGGACCCTCTCACTGCTGGGCGAACAGCAGGAGGGGAATGGCACAGAGCTGGAGCACCCCACTCCTCCTGGGGACCCTCGTGGCAGTGGGGACCAGGACCAGCCTTCCCAGCACGTGTTCTGATGGCCGTGGCTCTGCCCAGCATGTCCTCATTTTCCTGCCAAGAAGGAAGCCTCCCAAGCCAGGTCGAGCTCCAGCCCACACTGTTAATGCTTCTGCTTTGCAACACAGTTATCTATTATGGGATGGGCTTTTTTTAAGATGATATCAATGGTCTCAGCTGTGTTAGGCAGTTTCTTTTCCTCTTAAGGAGACTTATCACAGGACTTCATATTAACTTAGAAACTCAGATATTCTCTGGTTTATCCTTCCTACAATGACTGACATCCACCTCTGCTCACAGTAAGAGGACTGAGACGTCAACAGTCAGGTTGCATGTAGAGCTTAAAACACGCAGACAAACCACCTGGTCCATAGTGGGGAAGACAATGAAACAGATTTCCTGGCATCCACATTTTCCCCATCACAAACAGCGGAGTGCACGGGCTTGGGTTTTGCATCCCAAGGCTGACAGTGCCTGTGGCCCCAACTTCCTGAGCTTGGACGTGGCACGACTTGTGCTCCTTCTCTCTTGTGTTGCCACAAGTGAAGTGTGTGTTGTTTCGCCTGAAGGCAAGAGCTGAAGCGCGACTACTTTGTGCTGCCAGCCCAGGCCATGATCTCTGTGAAGTGCTCTTCCTACCACCTCTCCTCCCGGTGCGTGATGATGGGAGATGCTGCACATGCTGTCGTGCCCTTCTATGGACAGGGCATGAATGCGGTAAGTCCGTGGCTGGCCCTGGTCCCTGCCGGGGTGTCCCCACTTCTTTCACCCACAAATGCCTGGTTTTTAGTGGAGTTCATCGGCTGGGCTGTCCCACAGCCTGATGGCCTCTGCACTGGCAGGTGTTGAGCTCCAGTCAGAGTGTCCTCCTGGGCAGGAGAGGGGAAAGGGCAGTGATGCCTCCTTCTCATGGGGCAGAGAACTGTGTGGGAGGGGAGCCCAGGCTGCTGGGAAAGGCAGCCCCCTGGATTTCTGTCAAGGCCCCTGACAGCGTGGCCTGGAGTGAGACTCCTGCTCTGAGACTGTGGTCAGTGGGACCAAACACCTACACTAGTTAAGCATCCATGCGAGCACTTCTCATGAACACGTGGCTCCTTATGCTCATTAACCTCCTAATTTTCCTCCCAGGGTTTTGAAGATTGTCTGGTCTTTGATGAATTAATGGACCGGTTCCACAATGACCTCGGTGAGTGAGGCGGCCAGGGAGGAGCGAGAGCAGAGGAACATCCCTCTGAGGCTGAGGGCAGCTGATAGCCTGCAGGGAGCTGACTGGGAACTGTTGCTTTTTTTCCTTCCAGGTGCCTGCCTCCCTGAGTTCTCCAGACTGAGGGTGCCAGATGACCATGCCATTTCAGATTTAGCCATGTACAACTATGTGGAGGTAGGCACACAGACCTATGGTGTCCACAGCAGTACTCTTAGGAAGGATGTAGCAAGCAAGGCTGGGCTCTCACCCTGCCAGACTTCAGCCTCAGAGCTCCTGGGAGTGCCACTGGGGCTGGGGAGGCTCTGCTCCCTGTGTGACCTCCGGGACAGGCAGTGGGAAGGGGCAGCAAAGCACAGGGCAGCTCTGCCAAAACTCCTGGCAAAGGCAAGGCTGTTGCTCTGTCGCAGATGCGTGAGCACGTGAATTCAACGTGGTTCATTTTCCGGAAGCACGTGGACAACTTTCTCCATGCCCTCATGCCTTCCACTATTGTCCCGCTGTACACCATGGTAAGGCCAGTGTGTCCCCACTGCCTGGGCTGCCCTGGGCTCCTCCTGGCTGGCTCTGTGGTGGTGACATGCTCCTGCAACCCTCCCAGGTGACCTTCACCAGAATCCGCTACCACGAGGCACTTCAGCGCTGGAAGTGGCAGACAAAGGTTGGTCAGGGGTGGTGCCCGTCCTCCCAGCGCCACAAACCTCGGGAGCATCCTGCATGCCAGCACTGCTCAGCTGCTGGGGGAGGAGATTTGGTGGTGGGATGTCACCAGGTGTGATGACCTCACCGGGTGCTGCAGGGCAGGAGCAAACCTCTGCTGATGTTGGGGTTTCTCTCTACACTTGCAGGTAATTAATCGGGGGATCTTTGTCGTGGGGGCAGCAGGACTGGGTGGCTCCTACCTGCTGTTAAAGCATCTGGCACGGAACTCGGACCTCTGCCTGGAAAACTTGTGGGGCTGGCCCCACTATCTGAAGAATATTGGAAATCTTCCCTTTGGCACAAAAGTGGCTCAAATGTAAGGGGAGTTCCTTGCAATAAAAGCAAAGGCATGGGCTGTTGGCTCAGCTGGATGATGTTGTTTCTCTTGGGATGTGGCTTGGCAGCTCCTGCAGCCCCTCAGAAGTGGTTCAGTCTCTGTCCCTCCCCAGGTGAGAGGAGCCCATCAGGGCACAGAGTGCCCAGAGAGCCTCTCCAGGGGCTCAGGTGTGTATCTGCCCCATCTTGGCAGCCTGGTCTCAGGTGATGTGGTGTGTAGATGTGGCACTTAGGGATATGGTTTGGTGTTGGACCTGGCAGTGCTGGGTTCATGGTTAGACTCGACCTTAATGCTTTCTTCCAGCTTAACGATTCCATGATTCTGTGACCCAACTGATGTGTCCCAGCCCATCCTGCAGACTGCTGCTCTTACCAAAACCAGGCCAACATCTTGGGGATCTTTGAGCATGCTGAGAGAGTACTGGGAGGAGCATCAGACACACTTTCCTTCTTACCTTGCCCTGGATCCTCACAGTCACATGGCCAAAATTAACCCCTGATCTAAGGCAGCACAGCCACTCTTGTTTGAGCTGGTTTACATACAGCTGCCAGCAGGTGGGCAGGGACAAGAACTGCTCTGCATCACTCAGTGAGTCGGTTTTGGCTTGGAAGGGAGCACCTTTCAGGGTGTAGATGGCAAACTAGTGTAGAAAACAGCTTGTTTCTCTGGCCAGCATCTTTCCCTATGGCAGATGGTGGCAGCAATGACAGGGTGTGGCTATAGTTTCTCCCATGAACACTTCAGGTGCTGCCCTTGCACCTAATTCTTACCAGAACAGATGTATTTACTTTATATATTAAATCTTTATTCATGTCAAACCCCTTCAGAGAGTAAATGACGAGGTGACACTATACAATTACATGCAAATTAATCCCAAACTGAAAGCAAATAAGGAATTGTACTGCTGTTTCACAGGAACAACCCCACAGTGTAAGAGCAACTGGCTGCTGTGTGTGGCTGGGATAAGTGCTGAGCTGGAGATGCTCCAGGTACTGCCAGGTGTTTTGCACAGCTGGCTCTTGGTATGTCTGACAGGCTCGAAGAGCAGGGAGAAGACTCTGCTCTGGGTGGGTGGTGGAAGAAGCTGTGGCTGAGCTCTGATCTGTAGGGAATTTTTCAGCTGCTCAGTGCCAAAGTTTCACAGAGCAAACAGTGGCTTCTTTGCCCCCTTGCTGTGTGGAGGACTTGAAGGCATGATGGAGGTAAGCCAGGCACGCAGGAGGCCAAGCGGAACCTTGCCTGAGGTAGGTCTGAGAGAGGAGCAATGTCAGAAAAAACAGTTGGTGATTTGGGAAAAAGATTCAGTGCAGGTCCTCCAGCTGCTCTTCATCCCTAGGTAGAGGTGCTCACTAGCCCTTAGGGCCCATCACATCACTGAACCTCCGGAGCAGACCGCCAGCCTGGAGGACCCTCCACATCCAACTCAGCAGTGAGTTCTTTGGAAACCAGTGCACAGTGGTGGAGACCAGTGAAGCAGGGGAGGGCATGGAGCAGCCTAGGAGCAGATCCTGCTGGAGCAGAAGAGACAGGGCAGTTTTGAAATTCCAGCTCAAAATCAAAGCTGGAAGCACTCCGTGCACTCAGCTGGCTTGAGGGCTCGGTGTCCAAGACTCCTGGCAGAAGGCAAAGTTAGCATCAGGAGACAAGACAGTCCAGGAGCTGCTGCATGTTCCCATGGTGAGTCCTGCTCCACAGTCCCATCCATGGCAAAGCTGTGTCTGTTCCCTTCTCCCAGCTCCACTAACCCAACTGCCAAGCACTGGGCCAGGATCCTGGCATGGCATGAAAGGAGGGAACAAACCATGAGGGAAAAGAAGAGGAGGTGGGAGCCTTAGTTTAAGACTTCCTCAGTTTGAGATGTCTTTCGCGTGGCATTTCCTTATGTAACAGTGGGTCCCAGGGCTGCCAGGCACTGCCTCATTCATTAAACCTGGGGTTGACCACAGTGGTGGTGGCACTCTTGAAGAGGGGGTTATCAGCCTGGAGGGAGAGAAGTGAGAGGCTGTGTTGGATTTTCAGCAGAGTGTTACCCACCCCACCCACCCCAATGCCAGCAGCACAGGCAGCGTTGGCAGAAGAACCCACAGGCTGTTTAGCCCCCTGCAAACTCCAGCTGGGCTGAACGAGGGGCCAGCGGGGAGGGCTCAGGCCCACCTGGCTGCCTCTGGGAAGGATGTCCCCTCCTGCTGTCCCCACCCCAGCGTACGCGAGTGTCCCAGCACACCCCACTGCCGCAGATGGGCTCTCTTACATCATTCCACTTGGCTTTGGACTTCTCCTTCTCAAACCGGCGGTATTCCCGGCGGTCAAACAGCTCAGTCAGGAGCCGCCAGATGAGCAGGACCAGCAGGCCGATGAGGACCACGCCGGCGATGGTGCTGCCCACAATCAGGGCGATGTTGGGAGGCTCCGGGCACTCTGCGGGGCACACGGACCGTGTTGGGCTGCAGCCCCCGGGCAAGCAGCGAGGCAGGGCTGGCAGGGCAGGGCAAGCGGGGCTGGGGTACCTTTTCCAGGTTCAGTGTAGACAGTGTATATATCCACACCGTCGTCCTGGATCATGTGGAAGGAGATCCAGCAGTTCTGGGAGTCCTTCTCCCTGCATTTCCTGCCACCCTCGAGCGGCTTCTCGGACTTATGGATGTTGGGGCAGGCCTGGGAGCAGTTCTTCTCAAAGGGGCCGCTCTCGAAGGCCTTGCACTCCACGCAGGAGCTGCAAAACAAGCAGGCACAGCTCAAGCCTGCAGGGCAGAGACCCTCTCGCCGGGCTGTGCCCGCAGCTGGGCTCTGCCCAAGAGCAGGTCAGGGTACTGGGGCTGCCTGCTGGCCCTGTGCCCTCCCCAGGGGCCTTACTCACACGTATTTGCCGCAGGGCGAAGGGCAGCCGGGGCACTCCTCGCAGAAGGGGAGCTGGTACCCGTCCTGGCACTGGCAGCGGTTGCAGACGCAGCGGCCTCGCAGGCTGCACTCGTTGCCGCGGCGGTTCAGGCAGCCGTCCGTCGACTGCCGGCACTGGCAGGCGCTGCCCTGGTACCCGGGCACGCACTTGCACTCCCCGCAGTCGCATTTCCCGCGCTCTGCAGGGGAAACCCTTTCAGATCCCGCACCCAGCCGGGTGACCCTCCCTCTACCCGCGCTCGCAGAGCGTTGCCCACACTGTGCCCGCCACGCCGCCCTCCATGGGCTGCTCAAGGAAGTCTACCAGGCTGGTGTGGTGGGACCCAGCAGCCCCAACCGCACCCACTGGGGTTGTGACAAGAAAAGGCAGCACCTCCCCGGGGCATTTAATCCTCCTAAGGCAGTGCATCACCTGTGCCGCCGCAGGGCAGGCCGTTGTAGAACTCGCAGTTCACGTTGTCGCACTGGCAGTAGGTGCCGTAGATCTGCTTGCCGGGCACGTCGCTGGTGTGGCACACGCACTGCCCGCACACGCAGTCCCCCAGCCCCGAGCAGACCACCGAGCTGTTGTCCCTCCGGCAGCTGCCCTCCAGCTCCTTGCTGCTCTTGCCCTTGGTGTCGCACTCACAGTTCTTGCCCGTGTAGCCCGAGTTGCAGCTGCAGCCAGAGGAGAGGAGAGAGCCCGGGTCAGCGGCCACGTGGAACGCCCAGACCTCAGGCAAAGGAGCAAATCTGGGACAGCCTCCCCGAAAACCAAGGCTGGTTAGCACGGTGGTGCCAGCTCCATGCTGCAGCAGGGTGGCTGCCTGGGAGGAAACCTCAGAAATGCTGCTTTTCCTCCGGTTTTGTTCACAACACCAAATGGTTGCCCGGAAATCATTGTTATATTCATAATTTCCAAACCCTTGCCAAGGAGAGATGAGTGTTTCCTGAGGAAACCCAGTCTTTTCCTCTCCCTGTCACCAAGGGGCAAGAATTATACTTAAAGGCCTGAACTGCCGTCCAGATGTGGGATTTTGAGAGATTTCTACAGGAACCTGTGTCTGCTCTGTGGGTAGGTCAGTGGATGGTTTGATATTGGGATGGGTGGGTGCATAGTTGGATGGACAGAGGTCCTTAGGAAAGCAGCACAGACTCCACCAAGAGAAGATGCAGCTCACTGTGTCCCCTGCCTCCACGAATACCGGGAGCAGTTCCAAGGGGAATCCATGAATCCACTTCTCCAAATAAAAAACTTGTGCAAAGCTGCAGAGCCCAGACCCTGGCTTGGCCCAACATCCCTTTCCCAGCAGCTCCCCAGATCTGGCAACATTTGAAACAGTGTTCTGGGTGGTGCACGTACCTGCAGATCCCACAGACAATGCTGCCCTGCCCACTGCAGGCAGCTGGGTCTGGCTGCTCTTCACAGTGACAGTCACAGTTGCTGTCTACATGGACAGTGAGGGTGTCTGTGAAGCCCAGGGGCCGGATGGTGAAGGACTGGCTTTGGATGCACTCCTTGGCTGTGACCTTCACTTTGAAGGTGACCTAGAACATGCAGAGTGAGACAGGGAAGGGCCAGAGGCCCAGCTACCAGAGCATGGTATCAGCCCTGGGCTGAGCACATGCACATCCAGCACCATGGAGGATCCCCCCGTATCTCACAGCATTTTGGACATGCTTGGCATGACATTAATGTGAAGAGATCCTGGAACAGCAGCCAGGGTCCCTGTCATTAAACAGGAGGGGCATCAGGAATTGTGCAAACTGTGGGGCGTTCCCAGCACAGGAGAACGCACCTCATCGTTGATCTTGACATTGTCGCACTGGCCTCTTGCTTCATCTGTGGTTTCCTTCTTATTACCACATTTGGAGTCATATTTGACATCCAGGACGTCTGGCAGGGCGGAATGGTCCAGGATGATCCGCGAGGACAGGTTCTGTGGGAAAACGGTGGAGAAAGTGCCACCAGTCCAAGAGGAGTGTGGGGTTGCAGGTCAGGGCTTCCCTCCAGCCCAGGGAAAAGGAGCAGGGAGCACCCTAGGCCAGGATCCCAGCTGTCTGGAGTGGTTCTGGAAATGCAGGTGATAGCATTGGAGAGGTGGGAACTCCAGCACTTACGTTGTAGGCCACCTGGATGAGTTCAATGATGTTGCTGGAGTCCTCGTTCAGCTCTCCCACCGCTGACTTTGGGATCATATCACTGAGTTTCTGCCAACAGGGAGAAAAGACATGAGCGCTCCCTGCCATGTCCATGTGACAGCGGAGGAGGGGACAGCAGCAGGAGGACACACGCAGCTGTGTCTGCCCTCCTGGGAAGGGAATGGAGGCACCTGGGCCATCTGAAGTATCCTTACCTTGTAAACATCCACCACCTTACTGGTGACAGCAAAGATGGGTTGAATGTTGTTTTCGGCAAGTTTCTGGACCAGCTGGCCAACAGATGGGTAGTCCTGGGTGGGGAGAGGGATACCAGACTCAGCATGATCTCCCCCACTGGGAGAAGAGTGGACAGTTTGGGTATGGCAGCCCAAATTACGGTGACTATGGTGACGTTTTGGCCTCTGCAACAGCCTTTTACGTGACAGGTTTTTTTCTGCCTGGAGGAGCGAGGCTGAGGGTGTGGAGTCTCCGAGCAGACTCCCAGGTACTTACAAACTCGTTGCTCCTTTTGTACATGTTGTCCTCCAAGTGGCACTGGCCATCGTTGGGGGTCAGGATACCCGCAAGCTTGCCATCCCCGGCGAAGTGGAAGCCGTCATCAGTAGCATATACCAGCAAGCGGGTCACGTTGCGCCAGCCTATCAGGTCCTGCAAGTGGCACAGAGAGTGGCCCCTTGTCCCTGAGTGGGGCTGGGAGGTGCCAGTGGGCACTGTGTGGCCCTTGGCAAAGCCTCGGGTCAGCCACAGCGTGGGGCAGGGGGCACGGGGAAGGTGGGTAACAGGATATTGAGGTCAGGAGGCTCTGGGGGGTGAGATGCTCTCTTGTACTGCCCCGAGTAACCTGCCCTGCTGCCATATCAGAACTCACACACAGCACCTGGAGAGGGGCCGTGGGCACTCACCCCGCACACTGCCGCCTGCATCATGGCATCCAGCCCCCCCTCGGGGGCGTCCAGGTTCCCCGAGATGAACTGCTTCCCCACTTCGTTCTCAAACTGCTTGGCGTTGTCAGTCAGAGAGAGGATGTGCTTGAAGGCGAAGGGAGGCTGGCACTGCTTGTCCTTGTTGGGGCAGGGGTTCTTCAGCTTCTCAGGGTGTGTGTTCACGAAGGGCAGCACCGTCTTGTCCACAAAGGAGCCAAACCCTAGGGCAGCCAGACTGTAGTTTCAGGGAGAGGACGGAGGGCACAGACAACCTGCTGGCCCTGGTGTACACGCCCACGTCCCTTGCCCTGGCACACTCTTCAGCCTGGCAGAGGACACCTTCTGCCCACTGCCCTTCTCCCCCTCCAGCCCTGCAGCTCTTTGCAGCAGCAAACAGCTGTGCCGGGCCAGACACAGGCTCACCAATGCGTCGAGAAGGGGTGGTGCTCTCCAGCGCCCTGAGCAGCTCCCCTCCCAGCTTCTTCACCTTCTCCAGGTCATCCAGCATGGAGTAGGAGAGGTCCATGAGGTAGTAGAGATCAATGGGATACCCCATGGCACGGCGAAACTTCACCTTAAACACAGCAGGCTGGCCTGCAGGACAGGGATGCCAGGGTTGTGCCACCTCGTGCCAACACCCACCCCTCTTCTCTTTCAGAACAGAAAGGGAGGAAATGCCAGCTGCAACAATTTGCTGTGTGCCAACTGAGCCTGGGGGCGAGTGGAGGGGCATTGACACACCAGAGAGACCCCGAGTGCAAGGGTGTTGGGAACGCAGAGCGTACCTATCCTCAGTTTGAGGCGCACCTCCTGGGGCATCAGCTGCACGTCGTTGCTTAACGGATGGTCCTGTGTTCTTGTGATGTCGTTGACTGGGAACTCGATCTCACTGCGTGGGCATCCCCTCTGCTCCAGCTGCTTGATGGTGTCGCAGCGGATGGAGTCTGGCTCGCCGGCTTTGGTGAAATTCTTTGTGTGGCAACGTCAGCAGGGGAAAAATCAGAGGAGCAGGAGGTGAATGGGCACACTGTCAGATGACCCAGCCCCAAGAACAGGTCTCCAGAGTATTGATGGAGTAAAGATAATCTTTGATGGGTATTGATGGAGAAAGGTCCTGTCTGTCGGGTCCCTCCTGGCCCCATCCGCCACATGGGACATGAAACACTCCCACAGTGCAGCCAGGCAGGCAGGGTGACCGTCCTGCTGCCTGTTAGCTCACTGCTGAGGGTTGACATTGACAGGCTACATGGACCTACCAGCTTCTTGCACCAGGCACAGCCAGGACCAGATCGGATGCAGTCCGTGCACGTCCCCACCTTAATCTTGGGGCAATCCATGGCAAAGGCTGAAATGGAGAGCAGACAGACTTGGCATGGGGGGCACTCAGTGAAGGCTGCAGCAGCAGCAGCAGCTGCAGATGCTCAGACACCCAGCACCAGGCACTTGTGCTATCCTGAGCCTGCCCTGCCCATAAAACCCATGCTGAGGGCCCTGGCAGGGTCCTCACTGCCTCACTGTCCCGCAGCTGGGCTGGCTAGAGTTAACTCCAGACCCCAGGAGTGCAGGATGTGGCCCCTGCACATCTACACATCCCTCAGTGTGTGCTCGCACCACTGTTGGGCAGCACGTGGGTCCCCCCTTCTATTTTACTACCCTACAGGTGCTGTGAGGAAGGCAGGTGGGGCTCACCTGTGGTCACCAGCAGCATCACCCAGGTCACTGCTGGCAGCTGGGGGCAGAGGTCACGCGGCATTTTCTGCAAAACAGAAAGCATTCCTGTGACCACCTTGTCCCATCACTATGTGCCATTGTGAAAAGTTCCTCTCCAGATCTCTTGTGGGCACCTGTCAGGTACTGAAAGGCCCAAATAAAGTTACCCCACAATAAGGTCACTCCTTATATATGTACATAACAGTGTGAAATCTCAAGCACTCTATCTAGTTTTCACTAGATGTGAGTTTTTTCCACTTCTGTGTCGAGCTATATTCAGATGGAAATTTGAACCAAAATTAGCAAAAGGACCGTTTCTGTTAATTGACTAGCGTGGTGTGCTTGATCCATGGGAAAAAAAGCTCTATTACTATTTGCTTTCCATTTGACTGATTCCTCAAGGAAACGAAGTGTTTCTTGTAGGGAATTAATACAAGTTTTCCTGCTGAGGATTTCAAACAAGCAAGGGTCTCCAGCACAGACCTAGGGAAGCAGAGAGCTGGCTCATGCTGCATAATGTGGTTCAGCCTGCCAGGGTGGCAACCTGTCCTGGTTCTGGCGAGGACAGGGTTAATTTTTGCAGTGGCCAGGAGGGGTGTTGGCAGGTTCCAGGTGGTGAGCCCTCCTGTGTGAGTCATTGGCCTCTCTTGTACATGGTTGTGGCCTTGCAACATGGATGCACATGGGGAAGTGAGAAAAGAGGAATTTGTTAGAGGAAGAAAAAGGAGTAAGTGCAAAGGAGCAACAAAGGTTGCCCTTTCTAACAGTATTAGACACAGGGTCTGAAAACCAGGTCATCAGTTTCAAAATAGCTCTTGATGCTGCCCTGAGCAAGAAAACAACCAGTCCTTGGCTCCTGCCATCACCCACTCCTGTGAACTTGCTGAACGAACAGCAAAGAGTGACATGGAAATGAGAAAACAAGGGAAATCTTCAAAAAGCACTGAGACGTGTGAGTACGTAGGGCTGCCCAGATCTCCTTCTTGGATGTCAGGTTGTGCTGTCTTAGCTCATTAACCTCTGTAAGACAAGTTGGGGACGACACCAGTCAGCCTTGAAAGACTGTCTGGTTTCCTCCTGAGGGCACAGAGAATGTCTAAGTAGGTCGGTGTGTAACATTTGCACAGTGAGGTTTGGTAACCTGCTGGGGTATAGACTTAGAGATAGGGCAGGACTCTGAGGCCACCAGTGATTATGGCAGGAGCCACCTGGAAGCCCACCTTGCCCTGGAGCCAGTCTCCCTGGCAGGGCTACACAGCCAACACCACACAGCTGCACAGCCCACAGGAGGCACCTCGTGGTCACACAGCCAGACTCTCATGGCTCGGGAGCTCACTCTGCCCTGCCTGGCGCAAGACCATCCCGTGGTGGGTGAACAGAGCCCTTCTTCACAAAGATATCCTCTGCAAGTCCCTCTCCACCAGCACAGTCCCCCTCGCTAGGTTTTTAAGGGTATCATTTATTGTCACAGCTGCAAGGTCCCTGCCTGTGTGACAAACGCCGTGCTTAGCTGTCCCAACACATCTGTCACCTGCAGATTCTGCCAGCACAGTCTGAGCCTGTAGGAGGCAAAAGTGGTTTCCGCCCTTGTTTCCTGTAGCACTCGGTGATCGACACCCCAAATGTGCCCAATGACGCTCCCGTTTGGCTACAAGCCAGAAGTTCCCACACAGGCTGTGGGGGACCAAACCCACAGATTTCATGAGCTCCTGCTATTCTACCTGCCCAGTGTTCCCAAGTGTTTAATTCCTGCTGCCGTGCCAAAGTGTGGGGCAGCAGTGGGATAGAGCTCTATGAGCTCCTCATTCTTGCTGGAGGTTGGAGTTTCCTGCTTACAGGCCCATCTCATAAAAAAGAGTAAGTCTCCAATTAAAATAGGATTAAAAAAGCTACCAAACTCCAGAAATAAAGTGGAAACCTCAACACACCCCCAGTACTGGCTGCTATCAAGTATTGTAGGGTTCATGTCATGGGCTGGGTTTAGATGCCTTTTTCATCCCCAGCATGGTTTCTTGCCCTTGTCACAAGATCATGAAGCACATCCTGATGGTGGGAGAGAGCAACAGCAGGAAGCTCAGCATTTCTTCTCTTCTGCCATGGAGGGAAATTACAGCCTGGTGTGTGGGTGGGTGAGCACGTCCGTGATGCAGGGTGACTTTTACAAAGAGGACAAATGGGACTTCTGCCTTTGTCTGCCCCTTACAGCATTCAGAGGAGTGCAAAGCAGGTTTTTGGTCTGACTGCATGAGCAGGGCCCCAACACGAGCCTTGGCAGCATTACCTCCAACCCCCTTGATGATCCCTCCAGCTCATCCCAGACCTGTGTGGTCACCGCCAGTCCTGGGTCTTGTCTCCTGGCTGTGCTCTGCCTGTGATGTTAATTTTTTTCCCCTTCGTTTCCAGAAATTCAAGTGAGCAGATGGGTGCACACAGTCCATCCTCCTGCACCGGTGTGAAGGAGCAGAACTGCAGAGCTTTCCAAGCACCTTCATCCTGGGGTTGGGAGCAGGGTGCCAAGATGGAGCACCCCATCTAAGGGCAGGACACATTGCCACCAGGGTCTGCTTCCTGGCCAGGGCTGCATGGCGGCATTAGGGGAAGAAGCCTGCACCTCAGGAGCAGGTTCCTCCTTGGCCCTGAGCTCTGATCTCCCCACCACATGCCTTGGGTGGCTCGGGATCTGCTTCAGCAGGAGCCTTTTGCAGAAGGCACCAGGGTATTCCCTCAGTGGAGCATCTCTCTTAGGGCAAGATGCTCTCCAAGGGTCTGTGAGCCAGAAGGTGGGAAGGTGGCCTTGGGGAAGGTGCATGAATTAAAAGCTAGGTGCTGTCCTGCATGGGGGCAGGGCACAGCGCTGGGCCATGCCAGCACTCAGGGTATGCTGGGGGATGCCACCGGGATGGAGCCGGCTGCTGTGCCACATGGAGGAGCAAGCTGGGATTTAAAAATAGGGCTGAAGGGGAAGTGTTGATGCCAGCAGCGATCTGGTTGCTATACATAAAACGAGTGTCGAACAGCAGGGACAAGTCTTGCAGCCTGTATGCCACAACTCCCCATCAGTGCTTTGCTAACATCTGTCCCTCCTGCAAAACAGGACACACACTCGTGCCTGGTATCCTGGCAGGGCTCCCGGGGTGTTTGCACCATCCACCTGTAACAGTGAGGAGCCACCCCAGTGTGAGTGCCCCATGGCACTTCCTCCAAGCATTCCTGCTGCTGCAGCAGCACCATCGTGCTGGGACAGAGGTGCTGGGTACCGCACCCAGCAGTGCTGCTCCTTCCCACCCCCCAAGCTGGGCAGTCCCACACCCCAAGTACAAGAAGGGAAATGAGCAGGGCTGGGCACAGCAAGAGTGGGAGAGTGGATATCGCTTGGCTTGGGGCTGTTTCTTCCATCACTCAGTTGTGTGATGTGGATAGATCCCCCCACGGCGGACAGGCATACACAGGGCTTCTCCAGTACATGCAGGGTATCACACTCAGTGTGTGTGTATATGCATTTTTACATATATTCTATATATTATATATAAAAATTACAGGGCAAATATAAAAAATTGTAACATGTAAATGTATTTTAATGTATAAAAAGAATATATATATTCCTATGTCCTATTACAGGAGATATGAATATATTTTATCTCTACTTCCTTTCAGCAGCCTCCAGTGCCTGCAGAGGACAAATCTGTGGGGTAAGCTCTCTCCTATGTGCAGTAAGCCCCTAACTAGTCTGTGGAGTCCCTTGGCTCTGAGCACCAAGGCCCCTGGGTGCCTGTGGGACCCTTGCCCTGCCCTGGGAGGAAGGGAAGGAGAGGATATATGTGCTGCTGGGTCTCCTGCTTGGGTGGGAAGGGGCTGCCAGCTGGCTGTCCTGCCCTGGGCAGTCCGGGGGCACCACACTCTCCAGCACACTCAGATCACTCCTAGCAGCACCAGAGTGGTGACAGAAAAGTGCAAAACCACCATGTGAAGCAGCATGTGACAGCTCTGACAGCAAAAAGCACTGTTTAGGGCCTCCCCACACTCTGCAGCAGCCACATTCCAGTTCTGTGCTGGCCACAGGGCATGATGTCACCGCATGTGTTCACCTCCTTGCTTCTCACCTGCCAGGAGGTTGGGAGCTGTGACATTGGAAAAAGCGTCAAAAACAAGGGACAAGCTGCTTTTCCCTGACACCTGGGGCATGCCCCACATTCCATCTACATTCAGGAGCCACTCAGATGTTGGGAAGAACCTGCTCTCCCTGGTGTCACTTGCCTGCGGAGTATTTGATGTGTGCAGCACACAGAGATAGGGAGGAGAAGAGCGAGGGTCTCACGCCCTCTCCCAGCTATTCCCCCCCAGGAGTGCAGGGACACCCAGGAGTGGGTGGTGACACCGTGCCCAGGCAGCTGTCCCTACCGCCCTCGTACCATGCCGCCACATCAGTTCCCCCTTTTCCACCACATCCTGCAGGCAGTGAGTGAGATCCCACGAGGGGTGGGGGTGGGGGGGGTCCCAGGAGGGGAACGGGCACAGCCCCCAGCCCCAGTGCTGCAGGCGGGCACACAGTGACTGTCCCCAGTGCCATGTGTAAGGGCGTGGGAGGAGCACACTGCACCCTCTCTGCTCTGCTTTCTGAGCCCACGGGGTGGTGAAGAGAGGGGTTTTTGGGGTCTGGCATCCCCCCCACAACATCCACCTACAGCTCCACGCTCAGTGCTATCTCAGAAAGCAAAACCATTACAGACCAGGCAAGTGGCCTTTGCAGAGGCTACACAGACTGACCTGCCCATACAAGGGACACCATGCCAAGCTCCCGAAGCTCCCTGAATTCAAGTGACCAGAGGCTGGATCAGAAATTATAAAACAATTCCCTGTAAACACCAGAGCTACAAAACCCCTTTGTTGCCTGGCTGCCACCCCACCAGAAAGGAGGAAGAAGCATAGAGAATAGAGATGATGTACTCGCCTGGCATCCAGCCTTCACCTCTGTCCCGTGCTTGGACTGGGATGAGGATGGTCTCACCCTCTTGAGTTTGGCTGGGAGAAGCAGCCAGGCATCCGGAGCTCTGTGACGTACCCCAACCTTTCTTTCCTATTTCTGTCTTGCTGGGGGAAGGAGGAAGTCAGCGTTGTGGCTGCGGGAGGGCGTGTTCCCCCCAAAAACCCAGCCAGTCCTACTCACACCAGCCAAGCCGTCAGCATCCTGCCTTGTGGGACTGGGGCTCATCTCCCTGGGCTACCCAGGGGGCTTGCAGCCCTCCCACTGCACCTGGGAAAGGGACCCAATCAAGCCCCACCCTTCCTACCCACTCTTCACCTTTCACAGCGCTGCTGGGGACCGTCCCAGACCCCAGTGGGCAAACAAAGCTGGTTGTGGGCAAAACCCTTGGGTGTGGAGAGGACAGCATGGTGGGTTGGGCTCTGAAATGTTTGTGCTGGGGTAGCGTGGCCTCCTTGCACTGCAGAGGATGCAGGCGCCTTCCTCGCTGTGGCAAAGCTCAGGGCTATGTGGGAAACCTTTTCTAAGCAGCCTTTGAATTTTCTTGTGGTGGTTTCAATAACACCCCCCAAAGCAATTGCAACTGCACTTTCTGAGCAGAGAGGAACCAGCTCCTGCTGGCAACTCTCTCTAAACCTCTTCAGGGCACCGCAGTAAAAAAAAATCAAAGTCATTTAGAAAACATACAGGATTGTAGATTTTTTTTTTCTTTTAATGTGAGGCTTTGCTAATACTTTGTAGGTTTCCCCTCCAAGGAAGCTGATATTGACTCACCCTGTTGCATTATCATAGAAATACAGAGGGTTTGGCTTGGAAGGGACCTAACAGACTATCTCATTCCAACTCCCTGTCATGGCCAGGGCAACTTGAGGCATTAGAAGACCCTAAGCTGTTCACCTGCTGCTGTGGTTACAGAGCTGGGTTTATTTTTGCAGCAAGCAAAGAAATCGCAGTGCCAGCAAAAAATTTCCGAGCCCTGATAGACGCTCTGTGGCTTAGTGCTTTTATTAAAGAAGATAGCAGAGCTCTGTCTTGGTTTCATCACAGGAAGGTGTAGCAGGAAAGCTACCTGGGAGTGGGATGGGAGCGCTGGAGCAGCTGATGTGGGATACAGCGGGAATGGGGCTGAGGATGAGCCAGCTGGGTGCCCACCCTAGCTGGGTGCCCACAGCTGGATGCTGCAAAGCAGCCCCCAGGCCTGGGGTGGGTGGGCCGGGGCGGATGAAGCCGGCAGCGCTGGTGGGGTTTCCTGCCAGCAGTGTGGGTTGCAGATCTGAGGGAAGGAAATGTTGCCGAGATGAGCTGTTGTAACTTTGCTTCTGTATTGTGCGACACCCTTGACGAGCTGCTCTTTCCTTCTCAGTTATTTCATGGGGTTTGTCCAACCATTCTCCTCCCACTGACTAACAGCTGAGGGAAGAGGGTGGGAGACCTGGGAGCCCCTGGAGTTGGAGCAGCAGGAGCAGATTGGTGTACCATTGGCCCTCGTAGCCAGAGCTGAAGCTCACTGGCATATCCCAGTTCCTCCAGCTGTTCCTCATGCTCTCCTGCAGCTTTGGCCTTGAGTGCTGCAGCTGAAGGGCACCCTCTGCGGACATGTGCTTGGTCACGGCATGTATGCTCCCCAGCCTGCCTGTAAGCATTTTTAGCTGTTAAACATTCCTTTTTCTATTTTCTTTCATCTGCCTTTATTTTTATTGGTTCCTCTTTTTATTTTTACTAGAATGGATTGTGTTTCCCACCACCACCGACTGCAGGACTGCTGTGGTTTTTGCGAGATGTGCTCAAGCAGCCAGGGTGGGGAGCTGGGCATCCAGCTGGATACTCTCTGAGTGGTTGTTCCCCAAAGTCATTGATTTTGGTGCTAAGAGAAGTTATTTTGGGCCTTTGCCCCTAAATGGTGCTCACCCAGCCTACAGCAGGGTAACAGATGTTTTCCTGTTGTTATTTTCTATTCCTGATAAACATTAAATCTTTCTGTCCCTGACAAACACTAAATCTGGTGGATGCCCCATCCCTGGAAATGTTCCAGGCCAGGCTGAACAGGGCTTGGAGCAGCCTGATCTAGTGGCAGGGGAGTGAAACAAGATGATCTTTATGGTCCCTTTCAACCCTAACTACTACGTTAATTCCATGATTCCCTGGTGTACCCCAGTCACATATTCCAGCTAAAAGAGCAGATTCAGGAGGCTGTGGGATCTCCACCCTCAGAAATATTTTGTATTTTCAACCTTGTGGTATTTGCACAGGGCTACATTTGGTTGTGACAGTGGATGAGGTTTAACCAGGGCAAGTTCTGGATTCTGCACCTGGGACGGGACAATCCTGTCTGTGTGTACAGGCTGGGGAACAGGAGGCTGGAGAGCACCTGCGGGAAGGGCCCTGGGGATCCTGGTCAGTGGCAGCTGAATAGGAGTCAGCAGTGCCCTGGCAGCCAGGAGGGACATGCATGTCCAGGGGGGCATCACGCAAAGCATCGCCAGCCAGGCAAGGGAGGGGATTGTCCCACTGAACTCTGCACTGGGGCAGCCTCACATTGACTTCTGGGGCAGTTTTGGGCACCACAGGGTAGGAAAGACTTTAAGCCATTAGATTGTCCAAAGGAGGGCAATGAAGATG
Organism: Acropternis orthonyx; assembly: GCA_035583155.1. NCBI lineage: Eukaryota > Metazoa > Chordata > Aves > Passeriformes > Rhinocryptidae > Acropternis > Acropternis orthonyx. The sequence continues at coordinate 1,181,615 of JAWWEU010000002.1, read as the reverse complement.
GTGAAGGGCCTGGAGGGGAGCCCTTATGAAGGGTGTCTGAACTCTGTTTGTTTGTCCTGGAGGAGACTGAGGGCAGACCGCAGTGTGGTCAACATCTTCATGAGAGGCAGTGGAGGGGCAGCAGTGATCTCTGCTCTGTGTGACCAGTGACAGGACTCGAGGAAGTGGCTGGAGCTGGGTCAGGGGAGGTTTAGGTTGGATCTCAGGAAAAGATTCTTCCCCCAGAGGGTGGCTGAGCATTGGAACAGGCTCCCCAGGGCAGTGGGCACAGCACCAAGCCTGTCTGAGTTCAAGCAGGATTTGGACAAGGCTCTGGGGCACATGGTGGGATTCTTGAGGTGTCCTGCACAGATCCAGGAGTTGAACTCGATGATCTTGATGGGTCCCTTCCAACTCAGGATATTCCATGATCTTTCCAAGCACCTTCCTAGCGGCCTTTCCCCACATTCCCTGGGTACCCATGAGGAGGTCCCAGCGCCAGGCCCTGGGAAACACAGCTCACAGGGGGCGGGGAGGGCAGGAAACGAGGAGAACGAAGATGCATCGGGGAGAGGGGCTTCTTAAGATCCAAACCACCGTGGGTGCAGGCTCGCAGCTTTTTACACACCTCGGAGGGAGCGGAAGCAGCTCAGCATTTCACCCTGCCCTGTGTGTGGGAAGGGAGGCCGGAGCTGCTTTGTCGGGTCGGGGGCGGGGGTGTCACCACGACCGCAGCCTGGCGGGTGTTTGGGCTCCCCGCGGGGCTCCCCACGTGCTTTCTGCCCTTTCAATAAGCCCTGCAGGAGGGACACATCCTGCCGTGAGGTTTTAAGGGCCGGGCGTGGCCGGGCTGCCCCTCCCCGCGGGGGCGGCCCCGGGGCTGGGCGCGGCCCAGCCCGGCCCGCCCCTTCCCTTCCCTTTTTCCCTTGCCGCCGCCATGGGGAAGGTCCGGCGCCCGCGGCCGCACCGCGCTGCCCCCCGGCCCTCGGGGCCGCCCGGGCCCGCCCGGGACCCGCCGCCGCTGCCCCAGCCCCACCCGGGGCCCGGCCCCGCGAAGGTACCGCGGGCGGGGACACGCGGGGCGGTGGCCGCCACGCAGTGACACCCCACACACCCTCCCTGCCCACGGAAAGGGCCGGCCCCGCTCGGGGGTGCCGGGGCGCCCCGAGGGGTGTGCGGGGATGTCTGTCCGGGGGTGCCCCGCGGGCCCGGCCGCAGTGGGCAGGCCGGTGGTGGGCGACAGGGCCGCGCCCTGCGGGCAGGCCTGATGTTTGTAGGCAGGACAGGTCCCTGAAGGCAGGCCCTGCGGAGAGACTGGGTCTGTGCAGGCAGGACAGGTCCCTGAAGGCAGGCCCTGCGGAGAGACTGGGTCTGTGCAGGCAGGACAGGTCCCTGAAGGCAGG
>JAWWEU010000002.1:1125935-1180133 GCA_035583155.1 Acropternis orthonyx | reverse complement strand
CAGGGCCCCCGCAGGCCATTCCGTGCAGGCCGGTCGGTCCCCACAGGTAGGCCGGGCCCCGCTGCTCAGCAATGCCCTGCCGGTCTCTCTGGCACTGCTGCCTGTCAGGCAGCTCCTGCTGCCCCACCCGCGGTCACCCGTGGGTATGTGTGGCACGGGCACGGCCGGCAGGGAGGGGAGGCCAGGGATCCCGGGGCAGCGAGCACTGCCCGTGTGCCATGGGAGGCACAGCGTTCCTGCCCCAGGGCGGGCATCCCTCCCTAGAGCAGCAGCTGCGACCCCCAGGCTTGCAGAGCAGAGAGCCCCACGCAGGGTGGTGACAGATACAGGGTGGTGACAGATGTGTGCCCACGCTGCTCTGCTGCTGGGGACAGCGTGCCTGTGCCATGCTGTGGGGTAACTCAGGGCATCATTTTCAGCAAGTGGGGGGGGGAGAGAAGAGGCTTCCTGGATCATTTTGCAGTCGTTCTCTTGTGATTTTGGGTTAGGGCAGGTAGAGAGGAGCTGTCAGGTTGCACACATAGTCATTAAGAAGGTTCAGATGGTTGGTCTGGTTTCCCCAGCTGTGTTACATAGTTCAGATTAAAGCCAGGTGCCTTCACCAGCCCCCTCACAGCAAGAACACACCACCAGTAAATGTTTTTTATGTGCCTAAGCTTTCCTTGTGAGGGGGGAGGAGTTGCCTGTGCCAGGTGCAGCTAGGTTTATACCACTATGAAGTTACGTGTCGGTGCTGGTGGATACTGCTGGCTAAAGGAATAAATTCTTCTAATCCAACCAGAGTAGCTACTGCAGAGCTTAGGACTTAGGCATTGCATGCTTAAAGCATGATGCTGAAGATTTGGTGAGTTGCTAGTAGTCACTGAATCTGCTTAATATCCACTGATTTAGGCTTTAATCCTCTAATCTGCTCATTTGTTGCTTATCTGTATTGTTCTGTACCTGTAATAAATCTGTCTTTTCCTAAGGATGCTGTTCACAGCTCCCCTGGGAGTAATACCTGAATGCACTTGAGTGAGGCACGATTGGGTTGAGGCAGAAATCTCTTAGGAACAGAACAGTCCAAAATGAGACTTTGTGAAACTTCCTTCTGTGTGGAAGAGCTGAGGGGTCAGGCCAGTGAGGTGACTCAGCTGCCCCTGCCTCCTCCTCCGGAGAGGCACCTGCTCCCTGCCCCTGTTTAAATCTGGATGGTTCTGGGTGTGTTTTTTTTTTTGTTTTGTTGGTTGTTTGTTTGTTTTTAACTAAATGTTGTGTGGTGGTGTTTGTACTGATTTCTGCTTAATGTTTCTTTTGGATAAGGACTGGGACTTCTCATCTTCTGGTATCTTCTCTGGGCTGAAGATTGACCCTGATACCCTGGTAAAGAAGCTCGACTTGGACTCCAGAAGCATAATTTCCTCCAGAACAGGTATGTGGTGTTTTGAATGAGTGCCACATAAGGTTGTGAGCAGAGACACTGGGGACTGCATTTGCAGCGGCTGTCAGAACAAGCCCAGGGGAATACAAGCCAAACATCCCTTCCCGTGTTCCTGTGAGGGCCTTTAAAGGAGCTTTGTTTTTGTTTGGAGTGGAAGCAGAACAGCATGGATGTGGTTAGTGGTCCCTAGGTGGGGAACTAACTTCATGCTCTCTGTGGGATGGGCTCATGCAGCCAGACTTCCAGGGGCTGAGAGGACAGCAGGGCCCAGGCTGTGACCTGGTCTCTGGGCTTCCTTTGTGGCTGCTTTTGCCTCACCAGCAGCTGCCATTCATAACCCAGGATTTGGTCAGCAGGTTGCTCGTTGTGTACCAACAGTGCTTTACCCACAGCAGCCTGACTGCAGCAAGTCTTCTCCTGTCCTTTGCTGTTGTGGGGTCCCTGGCTCAAGGACTTGTGTGGCTGGAGAATCTTATCTCTGGAAGTGAGAGTGGGAACAGGGAGGAGGTGATAGAGGCTTTTGAGTTCTAGTACCACAACAAGAAAATGCTCCTTTAGACTGCTCATTGGCAGAGGGAGCTTTGTATCTGAAAGCAGGTTTCACCTCTAAATGGAACCTGATGGCACAGCAAGCTGTCCTGATGCAGAAGGTGCGTGTGACTCCCAAGTATCTCGTTTGCAAAACCAAATTAATTTCTTGTCTTTGTGCAGATAAATGCTACAGTGACTTTGTTTGCCTGTCCAGGGCTATAAACAAACCCAGTAACCACACAAGGACGAGGGGCTACCTGAGCAGTGATGAGCTGCCTGGTCACATTTGGTCACAGAGTGAGGAAGTGGAGAGGTTGCGTGAGGACACATTTGCTTGTTCCCTGCACAGTAACCTTGGTGAAATGTATTGTTTTCCAAACAACGAGCTCATTGTTGGTACCTCTCCTGGGAAAAGGACATGTATGCATCTGTGTGTGCATGTGCAAATTGCCATCTCTTTAATTAAATCAGACAGCATGTTGTTGAGGGCTGGCAGGCTGCAATCCCAGCCTTTCATTGCAGGCTACAGCTGTACATGTCTGGGTTATAAATAGAGCTGTGTTGCTGGTCCCTGTGCAGTGCTGATGATGCAGATGTGTGGTGCCTGACTGCTTCTCTCTAGGCTATGGGCTGGCTTCCTGCAGACAGTGATGCTGACCCTGATGCTTTGTGTTCCCTCTCACTTTCCAGATGATCAGCTAAAAGTAACCGTTCATTTGGGGGCTCAAACCTGCAATTCAACAGGCAAAAAGTGATTTGATTATTTTTTTTTTACATCCTCCCGAGCTGTTGTGCCCTCTCTTCTTGTGTCACTCTGGAGCCATGTAGAGGCTTTTTCATTATGGAAATCAATTCATTTTTTTGTGTTAATTCAGTGAACTGTAACTAGGCTGTGCATACAATGGCAGACAGCCTGGAGTTAGAAAAGAGATTCTGGGCAGATGTCCTTTGTCTCCCGGCATCTCTGGTCGGCTCAGACCCTGTTCAGCAGGAAATTCAACTTGACTCCAACCCTTTCTCCCCCCTGTCCTTCCCTTCCCCCTCAGTTTAGTGCACAGGGCAGGAGGGTAGGATTCTCCTACACATTGCTATTTTAAGATTTAATAGCAAGACAAAAGCGTGCTTCTCTCCCACTTGCTTTTCAAGCTCTGAGAAGGTCAAGTTGGCAGACTGTAGGTGGGCTCACTCTATCTCCTGTGCTTTTCATAGCTAGAGAAGATGGGTTTTTTTCTGCCAAGGATGCTGTGTGGCAGTTGAGAAAGCAGGTAGGTTTGTTCTCCCTCTGTCTGTGTACCTCACATTGTCCAACATTTATTCACATTATCCAAAATTTATTCATATTGTCCAAGATTTAGTCATTTTATCCAAGACTGCTGGTATTTCTGTGTTTTGTGTTTTGATCTGGCCTTGTGCTGTGACCCTCCACCAAATAAAATCTAGTCTGAGGAAGAGCTTGGAACTGGATTATATTTTAGAAGATGTCAGCTTGGAGCTCAGTAGTGGCCAACAAAGCGAGTTGGCTGTTAGGGAGTACGAAGAAAAGAGAATGACGTGGAGAGCATTCTAATGCCCTGTAAATAAATCCATGGTCTGTTGCAGCTATTCCATGCTGTGTGTAGCATCACAGGGGCTAACTAAAGATGCAGAGCATGGCTACTGCCATGGGATGAAAGGCTTCATCTGGGACACCTGCTTTGATGTGCTGGAGCCAAAGGGATGCAGTCCTGTAGGAAACCAAGCCATCCTCGTGCTGGGGCTTGGGGGCTGTCACCTGTGGTTGCCAGCAAGAGAGAACACCTCTCTCCCTACATTATTTCACCTTAGTTTTCCTCAGTCTGTAAGTGACCAGCTTTTGGCTGGGCTTATCCTGAGGGAACAGGACGAAACACGGTGTGTGAGTTGGAAATTTCAGAGTGTCTAGCAGGGTTAGCATCTCACTTAACAGGAGTGGTTGTGTGTGCTGGTGCTGAAAGGAGATGGAAAGAGGCCCCTTGTTCTGGGAGGATAAACTGGGGGTGTTGGTTCTTGCCAGCTGAAGGCCTGGTTTTTCTGAGGGTTTCTGTGAATTGCTGGTGAATCTGGTTGAGGCAGGGTACCCCGTGGAAGTGTCTGCTACTCATGGTAGTGGTCTGTTGTTTCCCTTAGACACAAGGCTGATTCAGCATGCTTATGATTAGTGTGAGGTACCAGATCAGGCTGTTCAGGCACCAGTAATCCTTGTAGCATGAAAAGGAGAGGGTGGAACTGTAACAGAAAATGTCACCAAGATGGAATTCATTGTAGGTGAGTCTTGCATTGTGCGATATAAAAAGCCAGTGGTCTAAAACGGAAAGTATTTTAATACAGGAGCTCTGAGCTGTGTCGTACTGTGAAACAGACCTGCTGCAACTGCTTTCCCCTGCTCTGCTTTCTGTCTTTAATCATCTTAACACCAGATTCCAGCTGATTTCCACTCACACATAGGTAACAAAAGCCAGTGCCATCCCTGTGAGCACCGGAGTTCAGTCCATGAGTTGCTTGCTTGCTCAGTGAGTTTCCTGTCAGTGTAGTTTACTTAGCCACTGACGTAATATAAATCAAAAGCTTTGCCATAATCTAATCCGTGCAGGGACCTCTGTGACTCATGGGAGTGAATAAATCTCATCTGGGTGAGCCTCTGTAGCGTGGGAATTAAATGTTTCCTACCAAGTTAGAAATAATGGCCTGTCATATGGGGAATTGCTGCTGCTTTTTTTGTTTGTTTGTTTTCTTTAGCTTTCCTTCCTCGGTGTTTGCGGCTTGACACAAGGGCCTGTCCAAGCGTGGCTCTGGCAAACCAGTTGCCTGTGAAAGTCTCTTTTTTTGGAATGAATGATGAACCAGTTGTGGAATGATATGAACAACTGGACTGGTAGCTTCCTGCTTCGTTTTCAGCTGCTCCAGAAGGGAACTGTGACAAGCTGTGTTATTGAGAAAGCAGAAGTGCAACAGCAGCAAGTTCATAATTGCAAAACCTTACCTCTTCATCCTGATTTCTGAGTTTGAGGCCAGAGTAGCTTTTCCTGCAGATTCACTGGCTCCTCCTGTGCCACTGGTGAGCCAGGAAAATGTGGATTATAACCATTTGTTGCCTCTGGTCCTGAACCAGCTGAGGGTTCTTAAGGAGACCATAAGGTCTACCGGAGGGTAGGTTTGGACTGGACATAAAGAAGACTTTTTTTTTTTTTTTGCTGTGAGAGTGGTGAGGCCCTGGCACAGGTTGCCCAGAGGATCTGTGGCTGCCCCATCCCTGGAAATGTTCAAGGCAAGGTTGGATGAGGATGGGGCTTGGAGCAATCTGGGCTGGTGACAAATGAAAGGCAGGTTGGACTAGATCCTCTCTGAAGGTTTCTTCCAACCCAGATCACTCTGTGAGTCTGTGGTTCTGTACCAAGGTGTGGGGCATGGAGTGATGTAGGACATTGGCCTGGACAGAGTTTGAGCTCTGAAGTCCAGGACTGTCTTGCAGCATGGGATCCTCTGTCAGTGGCACAGGCAGGAATAGAGGAGTGAAATTATAGAGCATCTGACAAAGAGGGAATTCCCTTCTCCTCCTCCAGAAATGTGGAGATAGGAGAAAATAAGATCAGACCAGGCAGGAACCTGACAGCAGTGGATTTCTAGAGTCTGCAGCCTGTTTACAGCCTTGCTTTTTTTCCCCTTTCTGAGGTCCTCTGTGAGTTCCTTTTGTTACCAAGCCTCCCTCTGGAGCGTCACCGACTCTGCCCTTCTGGTTTGCACCTCAGCTTCTGCTCTGGAGTTCCATATTTGCTGGGTCTGTCACATTTTCTGCTTCTTTCTGTGCTTGGGCTCTGCACCTACTTGTCAATGCTTTTCTCATTTTGTAGCCTCAAAGAGAAGCAGAAAAGGTGCGGTTGGTTGGCGTTGTGGTCCTGCATTAACTTCATGCCATGTGATTTGCTGTCCTGTTTTTGTTTGGGTTTTTTTTTTTAATGGGTGATATGCCAGAATCCCTGTGAGACCCTTCCTCTGGCAGTATTGCTGTTCCTGCAGTGTCTGGACTCGTGGTTACTCCTGCAGTGGATCTACTCTCACGTTGCTGGCAGAACTGCAGATGTGGTCAGGCCCCCTTTACTCTTCAGGAGCTCTTGACATCTTTGTGTTCTGTGTTTTATTCCTGTCCATTGAATTTCTGCTTGTTTATTGTCTTAAATATTATGGTTCCTCCCCTTTAGTCCTCATCCCTGATCACCTTCCTGTTTGTTTCCTTTTTGTGTTTTGGCTTTTTTCACTCTGCTGGCGTAATGAGGTATTTAACAATTGAGGGATTAAAAAAAAAAACTTGTTGGTTTTAACTGAATTCACCCTTTCTGAATATCAGTTCTGAGCCTTTGCTGCTGTTTCTTAATGCACATTTGGGGGATTTTTAAATCTGCCTGTGCTGGTCATTCAGCACATCCCTGGTGTGGGAAGCTGCAGGATCCTCACAGTTCTGCTGCTGTTGCTTTTCTTCAGCTTTTCCTTCTGTGCTGGCAGCTGTCACGCCTGTCTGGTGTTTGTTTTGTGCAGAACGCCCTCCTCAAGCTGTTCCCCCACCGTAACACTCCTCAGATGGGAAGGGCTGTGAGCAGGTTGCTGCACACACAGGGGATGGCAGTGAGCAGCCTGCGAGGAGCCGCTGCAGCACCTCCAACGTGCGGCGTGAGTCCCAAATGACAAGATGTTCCTGCTCCTTCTGTCTTTGTTATTAGCTGCACAAGCTTTGGTCTGTGTGAATTTGGGGAGTGGTGAAATGCTCTCCCTGAAGCTGGTGTCGAATGTAGCCTGTTGGCAATGCCCTTGGTGGTGTTGCACTGAAATAATTTTAACATCTTTGAAAATACCTGATTGGCACGTGGATGCTGCCCTGGGAGGAGCAGCTTTGCACTGGAGCTGGGAATTCTTGCTTTAGCTCCCACCCTCCACCCTGTACCTTCTGCAAGGTGTCTGTCTGTCTTCCTTCATGTCCCCTGCACTGGTCAAGGAGGTGTCCCAGGACTGGATGTGCAGGTCTCAGCTCAAAAGGCAAACTTCCCTTCGTAAGCTTTTGACATTGTGTGTGAAAGTGCTTGAAACCTCCGACAGCAGAATTTGCAAGAAAGGGAAAATTCCCAGGGAAGGGAGAATGCTCAGCAGCGATTCAACAGGCAAGGTGATATTCTTTACCGTCTCCCCCAGGCAGAAGTTTGGGCGCTCTGGGAGCTTGACAAAAGTGACAGATGGCAATTCACCATATCCGGGTAAATTTCTTTAGGTAGCAGTTTACTGTGTGTTCCTTCTTCCTTGCATGTTGACTGAAGCCTGTTTGGTTTTTTGGCTGCATCATTAGGAGCTGCTCTTATCTTGACACTGCCAGATCACCTTTTAAGGGCAGGTTTGGTGCCTGAGAGTTTTCTAACAGGCTGTTATAGAACTGCAGTGTGTTTGAAAGGAGCTGCAATAGTGGTCTGGGAAGCCTCTCTATGGAGGTCAGAGGACCGCAGTCTACAGGGCACCTCAAACAGATTCTGTAGTCCCAACAACTCACCTTGAAGCCAGAGGGTTTTTCTGTTCCTTTGGTCCAGAGAATTAAAGTCAGTGGGATCTTGCTTCAGGAGTCAGATGGGCCAAGTGGTGGACAGCTGTGGGGACTACTTGAAACAGTGAGCAGTGACCTGCTCCAGGGAGAATTTGGAGTGGGAATCCTACTGGAAGCTAAAGACAGTGGTGCCTTAAATAATAATAGCTTTAAAGAAGTAAAAAAGGCCAAAAATCCACACTGCTTGAAGTTAATGTAACAATTTGTCTGTGCAGTGTGATGCCGGCTGTGAGAATAGCTGTAGGAAGCTTCACTTTAATTAAAGTCATTGCCACTAATTGAAAAGCGGTAAATGAGCATTTGAAACTTGCACTGTTTCCAGTGCTTTGACTTCCCTTCTGGAGACAGACCATTTCCATGTTGTGAGTGCCTTCTGCAAGATCATGGGAATCAGTTGTGTTAATATTTATGGAACTAATTAACTTTTTTGTTTTCTTCCCTTCCCTCTAGCTGTGGCCAAGAATTAAAGTTAACAGTGAAAACCCAAAAAGCTCCAATTAGCTGGTGGTCTGGGATACCGAGCACTACACAAACACAGGAAGGTTTTCCAGAGAGCCCCAAGCTTCCAAAAAATATTTGCAGTCTGCTCCAGGGGAGGAGACTGTTGGTGGTGGGAAGAACCTGAAATGAATCTTAGGAGTTTGAAGGATGTGTCAGGTCCCTGTAGTTTCTCTTTCTGGTTGGTTCCTTGGCTGTGCCCTCTGCATAGCGCTCGCAGGGAGCACTGGTGGGAGTTACATGCCTGCCCTGGGGCAGCCTTTCTGTGCTGCTGGGTGTCTGGGGAGGAGGGGACAGCTCAGTGAGGGACTGGGCACTCCTTTGGCGAGGCTCCTGAGGTGCCGCTCTGTGGTTTTGCAAAGCCTTCTTTTGGCCTCTGTAAAAGTTGAGTGCTCAGCCCTGTGGTTTGCAGGTTTAAACGTGTCAGTCCCGTGTGCCACCGAGGGGCTTGCTGGGTTTGGGGGCTGGTGTGCCCTCCTTGCCTCCCTGGCCAGGTGGGATGGGGCATGGCAGTTGCATGTCATGCCATGTGTTGCTCTGTGTGATCGTGATTCCTGGAGCTTTAAAAAGTTACTAGTCTAGCCCGCTATTCTCCTGCTGAATAGATGAGTTTAAAATGGTCAGACATCCTTACTTACATGAAAATAAATCAGCCCTGCTTGGGAGAGAACTGGAGCTGCAGCATTGCAGAACAGGGTTATGAACTGAAACCCTTCTCTTTGCTGTACTAAGGTTAAAGCTTTGGCATTAATGAGTTATAGAATTATAAATGCTACAAAGAAAGAGGTGGAATGGCTCTGCACCTGTGGCACAGGGACCTCCCAGCACAGGTCCCAGTAGTGCAAATCTCTCATGGGGCATGAGAGAGTTGGTTTCACACTGCATGAGCTGAGAAACTAATCCCAAGGGGGTGAAGAAGCACTTGTGGAGAGGGCAGATGGACAGCTCTGCAAGTCAGAGCCCTTCTCACCAGCAGCAGGACAGGGTGGTGTCAAGCTGTCAAACCTCTCTGAAATACACATCCTGGGAGTTTAATAGATGCTCTCTTTAGGAAATTGGTAGAGGCTGGTAAAGGGTGGATGAGATGAGAGGTTTCCCTGTTCTGGGTTGCCCCTTCTGACGTGACATTGCTTCTGGGATGCAGGAGTAAGTCAACCTTCTTTTTCTTCTGCTGACACCCCTAGGAAATGCCTGTGCAAGGAAGGTTATTTTGCTTGGGCATTTTTCCCACAACCTTCCATTCTACATAAATCAGATTTCTGATTTGCTGAGAGATAAATCTCTGCCCTGCTAATGTGGATGTTACTGAGGCTGTGTAGAGGGAGATCTGAAGTGTTCATGTCTGTCATTCAGACTAAGTGGGATCTGTAGTATTATTCTATTCTATACAAGTTATCTTTTATTCCAGTCTTTGTGAGCAATTTTTGAACCAAAGTTCTCTTTATGCTTGGGTGAAAATTTGTGTGTCAGCTGAAGATCTGCCCCTTTAGCATTTCAAAGGGACACTGTTGATCCTTCTGTGTGGCATAACTGGTAACAACAACTAATTTGGGTTTAGCTCTTTAGTCAAGTGGCTTATAGAAAGGAAATATTATTGTGGGTTTTTTTTTTAAATGAAGTTTTTAGCACTGTAAATCTCAATGTATGTTGTTTAAGCTAAATGTAGGAAACACAACTATGCAAGGATTAAATGCAGTGGGTGCTGAAATATTCTGGTTTGTTTAAAATGGTGGTTTGGACAGGTTTAGATGGAACTAGCAGTGTTGCAAATGCTCCATGAGGCTAACCACAGGAAATCCAGGAGAAAATCCTGCTAGAGATGAATAGGCTATCCCAGAACGTGTTCAAGCAAGAAGCAACTGTGAGCTGGAAGGTACTCTTGAGAACAATGCATTTAGTGACATTGATAACCAGCTCCAATAAAACATGGTATTTTAGAGAGGCCTTGGCAGGAAATCTGAGGGAAAATGGGGCACACAAACTTGTTTCCTGACCCCTTTGTGTCCTTCAATAGATTCAATAGATGACCTTCAAGAATTGTGGCTTCTGTGGCATTCGTGCCTAGAGTGGCTGTGCATGTGCACACTCTGGGCTCAGTTCCTTCAGTTGAATTTCCTAGCTACCCTGCTTTTTTACTTTGTTTTTCCTTATGTCTCTTTTCCTCTCCAAGATTATTTGTAAATTCAGGTCACTGAGTGTTCTTATATAACGGGAATGTGCTTCTTTAGCATGGAGAGGGCATTCCCAGCTGCCACGGGTAAAGGCTGTGTCTGTACGTGCAGGAGTTATTTTGCAATGTGCTTTGAGTTAAAATTACCTGATGTTCCTATCAACAGGGAGGCATGGAAAGGCTATTCCAGACTGCAGGAATTCTGCTGCCAGAAATCACAATTTCAAATAGCTTTGTTGTGTGACACTTCTGTATTTTGCTCAGTGAAGCCTCTGGCTATTGCTTTTGATTCATGCCCGTGATTTGTGACTGCAAGGCTGGGCTTTGATGTATGGGCTGGGTTTAGGTGTGCTGCTCTGCAGCTGTGCTTGTTGCTTTAGTGCCTGTACCTGGGTGGGTTTTATTTATGGAAATAGCATACAAATGTGTAGTTACTGTTTAAGTGGGGTAATTTTGACTTCTTCATGTATTTTCTTCCTCCAAAATAGAGGATATTGGCCTGTTTGTCTGTATTGGGTGTAAGTGGCGAGGTTTTTGTAGTGGGGAACAGGCCAGAGCTGTCATGTTCTGAACACAGCCAGGTCCAGGGAGCTTAAGTGCATCCAGTGCAGCCACAACTGAGCCTGTCAGCCCCAGTGGTGCTGCCTCTGGAAAAACATGTAATTAAGAAGGAGTAAAAAAAGAGGAGTAGGAAAAAAGTGAGAGCCCTGTGAAGACCAGGGACAGGAAAGGAGGAACAAAGATGCTTTCCCATGGGAAGGACCCCAGTGGGTAAGTGTGAGGAGGAAGGAGCAGCAGAGAGTGACTGTAATGCCATTCCCTGGCCCCTTGCACTGCTTAGGAAGTCAGGCATGAAGGAGTCAGAATGAAGGAGTGGAGTGGAGCTGGGAAGGGTGAGGCGAGGTATTTGAATGTCTGTCATTGTTTTTTACTGCCTGATTCTATTTTAATTGGCAATACATTGCATTAATTTTCCCCACTTCGGGTCTTTTTTTTGCCTGTGATGGTAATTGGTGAGTGATCTCCCTATTGTTTACCTCAGCCCAGGAACTTCTCATCTCATTTTCCTCCCCTGCTCTGGGAGGGAGCAGCTGGATGGGAGTCTGGCAGCTCCCCAAGGTCAACCCACTGCATCACCGTAGCTCAGTAAAAACTGAGATTAAGCTCAGTCCCAGGTATAACTGTTGCTCTCTGCCTGTTCCTCTGCCTTCCTTACAGTCTTTATCAACTGTCTCCTGAGCATTGTGCAGGCCCAGAGACACCCTTGCATGAGAACTGAATTCTTTGCTTTTCACTGATGCTCACGGGTGTTTAAGCAGGTCATTATTCCCTGTGTCTGTGGTACCGTGGCCCTTGTGTCCTGAAGGTCAGAATTAGGAACCTCTCCCCTCCCTCTGTTCAGGGAAGGAAAGGGAATAGAACACGACACATCCATATGCTCTAATCTAAGTTCAGGGAAATACAGAACAGATCTTGGGTCCATACAGATGTTTCTTCTGCATGTCTTCGCTGTGTGGGAGGTGCTGCCTTGCTCCAGCTGTGCCTGCATTGTTGACTGCTCTGTAGCAAGAGAGCAGAACAAATCTGCCAGAACAGAAAGTGTTCTTTTTCAGATGTTAGAAGTGCTCATTAGAGGGCAGCAGAATAACTCTCCCTTTTTCTAGGTCAGGTCTATATTTTTGAATGGTATTTTTCATCTCTGCAGGGCACAGAACAAAATTTTCCAGTTCCTCCTTCAGTTTTTCCTGGTGCAATAAGTGTATGAAACAGGGCAGCTCGTATGAAAACCTTAGGCAGTGTAAAGAAACATGGAGCAATTATAGTAAAAACTGCTTCTTGGAAGCTTGGAAGGGTTGCAGGCTCAAAGGAGAAAGAGCTTCTCTAAGATTAAACCACAAATGGTCAGCACAATATGTGGAAAAACAGCCAAAGGAATGGTTCACAGTTAACTTGTTTTTTGCTCAGCCTAATTCTTATTTGACCTATATGTCCATATGCATTTATGGATTTGTTTGCTGTGTTCCAGCTGCTGCTGCCACCTTTTTCTGCTTGAAGAAAATATTAAAGAACCAATTTTGCTTCATCTGAAAGTAATCTTTAAAGGAGATCTGATGGTACCCCCCCCCCAGCCTCTCTAATGTAAATACTATAAATAATTTTGGTGCAGTCTTTAAAGGCTAAGTGAGGCTGGGATTTGGAGTCCAGCATCACAATACTTAAATGCATTATTTGTTATGTAACATCCATGGAAGAAGGCTGTAGCACTGACTTTGCAGCCAGTGTGCCTTTGTCTTCAGAAAGAGCTGTGTACTAATTCTGGCTAGGAGTGAACATCTCCTGTACACGTCTCGCTGGAAATATTTTAACCTTTGAGGGAGGTGAGCTGGTTCAAGGCAGCTGGAATAGCAGGAAAAATAGTGGGGTTTTTTTGTCCAGTTTTAGCAGCATCAGCCACTGTTTTCCAGCAGCTGGCTCTGATTTTGGAAGGCCCTCAGTGGAAGCAAAGCTTCGTTAACTAATCTTTGCTTCTTGGCCTGGCTTGGTAGAGCACAGGTAAGGATTGGCAGAGGCAGATACGACACATTGCTCTTACCCAAAAATGTGTTGGGTGTTCTGACATTACATCCTGCAGATTTCCAAGTCTCCCTGTCCCCTACCCGAAGGTGTCCATCCAAAGGGGCAGATGCCTCAGAACTTGGTGGGTGGTGCCTTGTGTTCCTCACGTGGGTGGGGGCTCGACCACAGCACCATGCACTTGCCTGCTGCTTTCTGTCCTGAATTATTTTTAGGGTGGCAATATCCAAACCTGCAGACTGCTGAAATGGAACAGCCTTCTTGATACTGTCAAACATTGTTCCTGGCACAGTGGCTTGGACCAGTCCCGCCTCCTGGAGAAGTCCAGATTGTGCCTTGCACTCTTGGTTTGGGATCCACCATGAAGCTGGCAGCACTTCACATCATGCTGTGACACCTCAGCAAAGGCAGGATGAGTGGGGAGGTCCTCATCAGGAGAGGAAAGCTGAACAAAGCCAGAAAAATGTGAAAAATAGCTCCTAGCTCTTGGCAGCGCTTGGTCCATTAGGTGAAATTAATATCCTGTCAGCGGGGTAAAAAGATTAAACTCAGTCTTGCACCAAGTGAGAACCAAGGATGTGTCTGTAGGTGCGTGGTTCTAAATCCATTGGACTGTGATCCATATTAGGAAATGAGCAGGCACAGTGCTCATGCCACAGCCCTCTTCATGCAGGGAAACGCTCTCCCTGCCAGCATCTTCCGTGCAACGTGGAAGGATCTGCTGGCCCCTCTTTTACAGTGAGAGTCTCTCCTCTGGGAGCTAGTGTGGTATTTTGTTGGGGGTGCAGGTGTCCTCAGTAGGTGTATTTTGGGGGGCATGTTTCAAGATACTGCTTGAGAAGGGGAAGTGAAGTTTTTTCCTTCAGGGAGCATTTTCATCCCAGGAAGGATGCCAGTCCTTGTTCCCCTGTAAGCATGGGGGATACTGAACACAGAGAGGTGAGGGGACAGGGGAGGTCTCAAGGTTTGCTGCTGTAGCCCCAGACCTGAGGAGATCAAGGCAGTGCCATATGTCTGGCAACTCTGAAACCCGAGAGCAAGGAGTGCCAGAGAACAACTCATAGTAGTTTGGTCCTTCCCCACGCCCTGGTATTTGTTTTAACATCACGGGTGTTCTCACTGCAGATCTCATCGCTGCACCGAGTGGATGGGGCTGGACACCTTTGTTCTAGTGCAGACACAATGTCAATGAGACTTCTTACTGTCTGCCTGTGCTGCTGGCAGGGGGGTAGAGAGCATCGAGTACAAAGTGTCAGAGCCCTGTCATTTTTGAAAAAATTTTTGCTTGCTTTAAAATAGATTCTACCAGGAGAGTGTTGTTCCAAGATGGGTGACTGATGCTGACCTGCAAGTTTTGAATAAAGAATGGGGGAAGAGGTGATGGGCTGCAGAAAAAAAAAAACAAAAAAGCTTCTGCCTTTCCTAGAGGGACCCAGATCTTGATTTTTCTTTTATAAAGATTTCATTTGCATTTAAGTGAGCCAAATGGGCATATTGGAGTAGAGGAGTTTGCTCTATTTTTTTGGAATCTTGTATGACACAAGACACAAGTCTTGTGTGAGAATGGTTGTGGGTAAGACAAAGAGACCCCGGCAGAGTAGTTAAGCCTAGCTTTGTCAGGAGATGGAGAGCGCTGTGGGAGGTCTGCAGTGAGGTGGTGATCACAGGGTTCTGTAGAGGGGCTTCGCAGCAGGATGGTGCCTGTGCATCCCCCCGGAGCCAGGCAGAGCAGGACTGGGGTGGGGTGAACGTAAGCCTGTCCACGGGGAAGATGCTGTGGGAGTGGCTGTGTTGTGTAAGGTGGCAGAGCTGGTGATGCTGTTGGTGCCTCAGGGCTTTTGGGAGCTCGGAATTGTTAGCTGAAGTGGAAGAGCAGTTGAGACGGCACGAAAGCGGCAGGCACCAGAAGCGGCAGCGGCTGCTGGCAGTGTTTGGGCCAGTTCCACTTACAGGTGCTCCCAGGAGGAGGGAAGGAGACTTGATGTGCTTGGGCACCATCTGGAATGAGTGAACCAGGCTTGTTGAACTGTGTAATCAACACCACCACAAACGACCACCCCAAAACCAGTGGTTCACTGTGTCATGTTTGAATGGTAGACCTGTTCAAGGTGAAAGGGCTGTTAGGATCACACAGGCTTCATGCAGACACAGCATCACCTTGATCCGTCCTTTAGGGTCTTCTGCTGGGCAGCTCCAGTCTTGGCCTTGCGGTCAAACATTTACTTATCAGTGGCTGCCACTTGTGTAGTGCTGCAAGAAAAAAGTCAGCTGGTTTCTGGTCTGGGCAAAACTTGCCCTTTGAGGTGGGAGTGCTGTGGGGCAGGGGTGAGTCCCTGGGTGCAGGAGGTGTTAACCTGCAGCAGATGCTTGAGACTCGGCCTGAGTTCTCTCTCCACCCTGATCACAGACCAGATTTCATGCATTCTACTTTTCCAGGTGATTATTTTTCTATCTCCATTCTTCAAATGCTTTTCAGGTTTGAAATCTGCTGTATGTGCTCCTAAAAAAGGAGAGGGGAAGAACGGGGAGTGTTATGCATTGCTGATCCTTTGTATTTGTTGTTGCCCAACCAAGCTAGGGGCTGGAGGTCAAACATAGGCCTGTCACAAGCAATTTGGGAACTTCCCTGGGTATTCTCACCCTCCTTCCTACTTCATATTTATGTTAGTGTTTTCACTCTGTGTGTGTGCAGCAGTTTATAAAGCCACTTACCATGCAATTGGTGTTGGAACTGTCCAATCAGAATGTGACCAGGATTGAGCTAATAACTCTTAAGTGATCCAAATAATGAAAGTCTGCTGGTGTTATACAGGCTGAGTTGTGGAGCTCTTCTCCATGACTAAATCTAAAATGATCTTGTATATGTTGCCTAAGCAGGCTATCAGGTAAAAGAAATTAATATGATTACATGTAATATATGGCTGTTCAGTGGTAGAAGATGTGGTTGGACTTTTGTGTTCCCTCAGTGCTCCCAGGCTGTAGGTGTTTGGGTTTCCTGGTGTGTAGGAGCTCTGACAGCTGCAGATGGTGGGATTAACTCCTTGACGTATGGTTGTGCAATAGGTAGGGTAGCATGGAGAGGCAGAGCACACTATGTTAATCTGCCAGACAGACTTTAAAATCAAGGGCAGGCTCTGATATATTATTATTCTTTTCATTTCCCTGTCAGTGCATGGAGTGTTGTGAGTGAGGAAACGAACCCATGCCAGGGGGAGCCTGAGACCAGGCATGTTAAAGAATCCAAAGAGAAGTGCCAGGAGAGGAGACTTAATCAACAGTTAAAATAACCCAGTGGTAATTTTGCCGTGGTCCTAAAGCTCTGAGTAAGGTTCAGAGTAATTACTTCAGGAAAAAACCTGATTGGAGCAGTGAGGAAGTGTCTCTAGAAGCTCTGCCTCTGCTTTTCTTTCTGCTTGTGCCTGTGACCGTGTAGAACGTGATGCCAAGTTCACTGAGCTTCCATAGCACAGGGGCAAGAAAAGCACCCATGACTTGCTTCAGTTGAAAGGAAAAAGCCAGCCTGGGTGTAGGAGCTCATAGCTGTGTCCGCAGCCAAATGCTGTCCTCCCTGAGCATTCCCGTTTATCTGTAGATCAGTTTTTCAGCACTGATGCCAAAGAGGTGGAATAGGAGCGATGATTCAGTGGATCAGAGCACTTTTTCCTGGAGAAGATGGCTGTGAGAAAAGAGGAGCTGATGAAGTTTAATAAAATAGGATTGCCACACAGGTGAGGAGAGACTAAGCCTGTTCCCGGTGAGCTAAGTGGAAAAAACCAAACTAGAAGATGCTGGGTTCAATGTGGGCAAAAAATCCTTCAGGAAAATGACAAGTAAGTTGCAGGACTCCTTCCATATATTTATTCTGAATTTCTGGTACCCACATGGGATTCCAAACAACTGGTCAGATCCCCCAAAACAAAAATACATTGGAGGTACTAAACTCAGGCACTGTCTACTTGGGCATCGTCCACATGAAGCTGTGGTCTGGCCTGGCATGTTCTGAGCCCAATTTCAGTGACCTACCTTTGTCTCCTGAAGCTGCAGACTTTTACAGCTGGAGCTGGGACAGAGGTACTGCCAGTGGTGCAGCTAAGCAGTGCCAAAGTGGGATTGTTTTGGTTTCTGCCCTGTTCCCAGCCCCAAATACATTCGTGCAGCCACTCTGCTGCTTGGCCATTTCAGCATAAGGTTGTCACTGCGTTTAGTGAAATTTGAAAATTGAAATGAAAGCGTTTAGGAGCAGACCTTGTAGAGTTGCTTTTAATGCAATTCTGTGGCAGACCTGCTGGAATTGTGAGCAGCTGATTAAAGTACTTAGGGCGTACAAGTTAAGCTTTGGCCTTCTTTGTCCATTCTGCCTGTAGAGTTCTTGTAACTGGCTGAAAATTGACACATTTTCCCAGTTTGTTTTTTCAGTCATTAGTATGCACTTACTTTCTTCTCTCCTGTGCTTTCGGCTGTCCTTCAGATCCATAATGGAATTAACTGGTGAGGAAAAAGGGTCAGGGAAAGAAATTTCTCCACTGCACGTGGCAGGAGTTTGCTGGCAATGCTGTCCCAGGTCAAGTACAGAATTGTAACACACCTTTCCATAAGATAATAGGCATCTGCTCCATGTTTGTTTCTTAAAGGTAGGGTGTGCAGATTTTGTCTGGAAAATAAGGTCTGTGGCCAAGACTGGAAACGCTGGCTACTCAGCACTAGGGAGGAGAGAAGAGATTAAAGTTAAACAAGAAAACAGAGGAAGAATATAGTAGACAATGGAAATGCTGACTCTGCTGTCCTGGAAAAAGGGTAAGCTGAGCCCGAGTGCTTGGGAAGCCACTGTTTGCAAAACAGAGGTGGGGATCTGTTGGAAAGGGCAGGGATTGATTCCATTAACTAGGGCAGCACTGAAAGGCAAAACCCATCAAAGAGAAATTAAGGTGGGGCAAGGCTTTTTTAAACCCTTCTTTGTTGTTTAGTCTTGCCCAGGATTAAGCACTGCCAGTTCCTTAGAAGAGGCTTGAACTGTCTCCCTGTGCCTTTGTCCCAGCAAAAGATGTGTCTGTACCTCCTGGGGTGGCCCTTCCTGGAGCCTGGTCTGTGGAGTCTGGGGCTGTGTGGTCTTCTGCCTGAACCCTCCTTCTCACCTCGCACCCATTCATGAAGAAGACCAGAGCAGTCCTCTCCTGTGTTTCTCTTGCAATTCTGTTTTCTTCTGTTCATTGGCTTATTTTAAACTTCAAGCTGTATGTGATTATTCCTTGTAAAATTCCCTCTTGTGCATCTGAAGGGAAGTTTCTGTAATGTTTGCATCTTTAATTCAGAGGCACATATTCCTGCTCTGGGCCAGACAGGGCAGTGGTAAGGCAGCAGCAGTGGTTTTGTGTGTATCTTGTGCTCTGTTATGTGCCTGGGACCAGTCAGGAATCTGCTGTTTGCAAACACAACACATGTCACTTGTAAGACCATGGCAGTCAGGACACAGAGGTGGGCTTGTGTACATCACCAAATGTTAGTCTGCTGTATTTTTCTTCTTCCATTTAATTTCCTGCTTTTCTCTTTCCTGAGGTCCTTGTGGGGGAAAGTTTAACATCCAGACATCTCTCTCTGCCTGATTTTGTTCATGTCAGCAGCTCTCCCAAGAGCCAGTTCAGGCACTTTCTTCCTTGTTACGTGTGTCTGAAAGCTACTGCGTCCTTGGTGGGCTTGCACAGCCTCTTAACACCACTCTGTCTTCCTGACAGAGCCCTGAGCTTGGTGGCCTCATCTTTTAGCAAGATCTCCCTTCTGGATATTGAGGCAGAGGTGTTGACATCCCAGTACCCATAAAGATTGAGTAGGAAAGTAAGAGAGGACTGTAGAGTGGTGGAAAGCTCATTCATGGGACAGTTATGGGACCATAGGAGGAGAGAAGAGGCACTTGTGCCATGAAAGGCTAAACTGTACAGCTGTAATGTGAGTAATCTGGGGAAGAAGGGAGGGAAGAGATCCTGTAGTAGTGTTCATCATAACTGTTTCACAGACAGATGTAGGAGATAGAGGGTTCTCTCCAAAAGATTTTTCAGGCTGTTGATGAGCTGGTGTTAAAGCAGGTCAAGAACTACCATTTGAGGTTGACCCCTGAGCTGTTTCTGAAGCTGCTTCTGTTTTGTACTTCCAGGCTGCTATCAGGGTGGGAAATGGTGCTGGGATGTTTGGTGAGGAAATTTTTCTTCCCCTCCTTGTGTGATGGTCGGACACGTGGTTCTCTGTGGTTCCTGTGTGGGGGAGAGCTGTGCTTGCAAGGTGAGGGTTGGGGTGGGTAAGCCAATGATTTTCGTCTTTCTCTTGTTTCTCATGGCTCAGTTGGTGGTGTCACTGCTGCATCTCTTACTGTGACAAGATCTTCCCCACCTTCCCACGAGGTTTGGCATAGGAGTTAGTGTGCTGTGTCAGAACAAAAGAGTAGCCAAGTTGGGCACTCCTATCTTTTGACAGCAGCCAGCAGGGAAAATCTGGGGAATTTGACAGCACTTTCTTAAAATGCTTAGCTGAGCACTTAAAACTTCCAATGCCTAATAACTGTTATGAAAAACAAACCAGTGAGCTGCAGAGGTAGAAGGATGTAGATACCGCCAGTGCCAAATCCATGGAGTCCTGCTGTTCTTCCAGCTCTGAGAGGTTCTGCAGACATTCCCTCTGGCCTTGCTGGTGAACCTGTCCCAGGGGCTTGGGGGTGCTTGTGTGTTCATTCATGTCAGGCTGGAATAAAGGCAACAGTTAGCCTAGAGATGTGTTACTACTGATAAATTTTAACTTCTGTCTGAAACAGATTATGGGCACTTCAGACCTCAGGGCTGCAGTCTGAAAGGTCAGTCTCAAAGAGCTCCCTGTGCTCCTGACCATGTGTCTCCCTGTCCTGCTGGTTCAGTTCAGTTAAAGGAACAGAAAGCTGCCCTGGGTGCAGGTTTGTCTGGGGGGGTACATGCCAGAGCTGGGGGAGGCAGGGTGGAAGGAGCATCAGCAAGCCCCTGGGGAAGCTAAGCCAAAGCTAAGCTCTCATTTTCCTGCCCCTGAGCTGCTCTGTGCTGGAGTCTGCCTGCTGTTGTCTCTGTGCCAAGTTTCCAAATGTCATGTGTTGATAATGCTGCTGGTATTGATACTGCTTCACATTCCATGTCGATCTTTCCAGAGGAAACAGCCCTGGCTCTGTGTCATTAACACAGAAGTTGATTACAGTTGATTTTTTTTTTTCTTTAGTTCCATTAGAGACAAGCAATCCAATATTGCATTCCGTATTCCCTGGAGCAGGTCAGCGCTTTCCAGGCCCCTTCCCTGCTCCCCAAACCATCCCTGAGCATCCTGCCAGCATCACTGCAGAGTTTGGGAGTGTGTCTGCAGTCCCTTTAGCAATAGTTGGGGTGTTGGCATACAGAGGCCTCGGGGTGCTGTTCTGGAGATGTTGCCTGTACAGGCATGCAGTGGAAGAGGCTGCTCGTGTGCCAAGAAAGCACATTTACTGAACAGAGCGGTTATTAAATGATGTCAGGGCTCCTTCCCTGGTGAATGGCCCAGTAAAGGCTGAGGGCTGCCTACGTGAGGTGTGGCTGGCTGTACTTCAGGCTTTTTGACTGTTGCCTGACATGTTTTACTGGAATATGTATTTTGGTGAAATACGAGCTCAATTATAGATGCTAAGGCACTATTTCTGTCTGATGGAAGGTTGTTTTGGGGAAGTGGGGGGCAAAGCAGATGTGTAACATTGTGCTTGAGCCTCAGGCTGTGCAGCTCTCTGGACAATGGTGGCAGGGTGGTCCTTCCTGCTGAAGGAGTATCCTCTCTGCTTCCTGAGCCTGCAGCCTTGCAGAAAAGGCAACCTGAGATAGCTGCTTACAAGTGTTCAAGGGTTGCATCCACTCAGGGCCACCCAGCACTTCCCTTCCCTCAAGACTAGATTGCAACACACCCTTTACTTGCTAAATTTGCAAATCTCCCAAGAAGAAACAGGGAAACTGTTAGCTGGGAAAAATATTTATGTGGATCTTCAAGAGTTTTTCTAGGATTTTTTCACAGTTTCACACATGTGCTTTTGTTGTATCCTTGTATTTCTGGACACTTGTGAAGAAGAGAGTTCTTCAGGAATAAATTTTAGGTAGCCTTTTCCTAGTTTGGGCAAGTTCAAGTCTGTGTTGCCATTGGAATAGTCGCTGCATCCCAATGGTGGGATGCAGAGATCAGGCTTGGATGTTACTTTTGGGTCAGCTGTCATGTTTAAAAAGCAAGAGATTCAGATTTTTCTGCAAAGCACTGATTGGCACAAGCACAGTTGTTTCTCAGAGGGAAGTTGCTGGAGTGAAGTACTTGATGCCCCTCTAGCAAACTAGGGAAACTAGAGGCTGAGGAAGTAATGGTAAGGGAAATTTTCTCTTCTCCCAGCTCTTCTCTCCCTTCTGCTGGCCCCCCCAATGCTTATTGCTTCTCAGCTAATGAAAGGAGAGGAGGAAACTTGTCCAGTCTGTGCCTCCTGTGCCCTCTGGAGAAGAGAGGGCTTGGCAAGTAGGCTCTTCAGGGAAGAGAGAGACAATCCTCCTGTGTTCTTGGAAACATCTCTTCTCCCCATCTGCCCAGGTGGGCTTTGGCTTTGCTGTGGCAGCCCTGCACCTGTCTGTTGGAACACAGACCTGACTGTACATTTACTGGTGTCCTGTGGATGTCCAGCTTCCTTTAATGTCCTTGTTTCTGCCCCTTCCCTTGCTGTTCCTGCTTCTCCCCTTTCTCTCGGTGCGAGAGCTTCATCCTTATCTTCCTGTCATTTGAACCTGTCATTTCAGCCAGTTTTGGTGTTCTTCTACTGACCTTCATGGCTCAATTTTTCCTCCTTCACTGTGGAATTTGTGATGTGATCTTCTCTCTCTGCTCTGTGCCGCTGGAGATCCGGTACATGACTCCCACTCGTTGCTGGTCCCATGATGGTTTTGTTTTTACCCTGAAGTTAAGTAGCTGCATAGTCTGGATGACACTGTTGTATTGCCTGGAAATATAATTAAGTATTGATCACGGGGCATTCAGCAGTCAAATGAATTAATATATTAATTATGTGTAACAGTGTGTCATTCCAGTAATGTTTGTTACCTCCTGGCCCAGGTAGGAGAGGAGACTCTGAAGTGCCATGCTGTGTTTGCTTTCAGTTTTGCCTTTTAATAGTGATGAGTCCCTTGTTCCTTGCCTGTTCCTGCTCATTATTCTCTGCTGATTATAGACTTCCAGAAGCCTTACACTACCTCAGTGGTTACTGCAAAATCTGTTGGGAGACAGGCTGGAATACTCCCAGTTAACATCTTCCTTCTGGGGGCTTCCTGGGAAGTGGCAGCACCTCTTTCCTCAGACAGTGCATCTGTCAGTGGTTGGCCTGATTCGGGAGCTGAGTAGCTACTTGCTGGAAGATGCCTTCCTCTGTCAGGCCTCCACATCACAGAGAGGGCAGATAAATTCAACTTGTCCTCTTTGCTCCCTGGTGGTCTTCACTGTTCCCTCCCAGCCCACCCTTAGACTTGCAGAGTGGATCCCTTGTGGATACATGGCTTAATATGGAAGAAAATGTTTCTCTGCTGCGAAGTCTTGCTACCCATTCACGCTGGATTTCATCCATCAAAAATCCTGGAAAACCTCTGGCCAGAGGCAGCTTTTAACACAGGCTGTGTGATTAACCTGAAACTGTGTCCCTGCCAGCTTCCCCTGTGCTACAACAGCATAAAACATCTGACCCCAGTGTGCGTGGTGGGGGTTTCGTCACATGTCCAGAGAAGGGTGATGGAGCTGAGGAAGGGTTTGGGAGCACAAGCCTGATGAGGATCAGCTGAGAGAATGGAGGTTGTTTACCCTGGAGAAAGAGAGGCTCAGGGGCAATCTTCTTGCTCTCTACAACTGCCTGAAAGGAGGGAGGGTATAGCCAGGCAGGGGTTGGTCTCTTCTCCAAAGTAACAAGCGACAGGACAGGAGTTGCACTGGACGTTTAGACTGGATATTGGGAAAATTTCTTCACTGAAAGGGTGATCAGGCATTGGAGGGGACTGCCCAGGGCAGTGGTGGAGTCACATCTCTGGAGGTGTTCAAACAGTGTGTGGATGTGGTGCTTAGGGACAGGGTTTAGTGCTGGAACCTGCAGCATTAGGTTAAAAGCTGCACTTCATGAGCTTAGGGATCTTTTTCAACCTTAACAATTCCATGATTCCATGAGATACAGGGCTTTCTCCTTTGTGTCCCTCCTGCTTAGTGACTGCAGTGTCTGTGATGAGCTAAACCCTGTTTTATTACAAAGGTTTTAAGATGTTTGGGGATTTAAATACTGAGCTAGCCAGTTGTGTGACTATTCACATTAGCACCATTGCAGTGCAGCAGAGCCTTGCACTTGGCTTTGTTGAACTTCGTGAGGGTCACACAGGCCCTCTCCTCCATCCTGTCAACAAGTTCAATAAGGCCAAGCACAGGATACCTTACTAGTACAGCTGCAGCAACCTCTCCATGTTTTAAGGCATCTGATGGAATGGTTCTGCAGGACATCTGCTTACTGTGGAACATGCTTAGGGCTGTTTTTTCTTTGTAAAGTGGTTCCTATTTTGCCTTTTCTAATGAAAAATTGCCTAAAAGTCTCTTTGTGTCCCTGAATTGTTGGTGAGGAAGAACCAAAGAAGCTGCATGTTATCTGAGAAACAACATGCTTTTCTGTACCTTCTTATGTATTTGCATTGAAACAGATGCAAAGGGAGGGTTTTGAAAGTGCAGCTTTGTCTGGAATTTTATGTAATATTTAGTTCTGTAACTGTTCTCATGGAATCAGAATATCCTCAGTTGGAAGGGACCCATCAGGATCATAGAGTCCAACTCCTGGGCCTGTGCAGGACACCCCAAGAATCCCACCGCGTGCCTGAGAGTGTTGTCCAAATGCTTCTTGAACTCAGAAAGGCTTGGGACCATGACCACTGCCCTGGGGAGCCTGTTCCAGTGCTCAACCACCCTGTGGGGGAAGAACCTTCTCCTAATACCCAACCTAAACCTCCTCCAGCCATTCCCTGGGTCCTGTCACTGGTCACACAGAGCAGAGATCGATGATGTCCCTCCACTGCCCCTCGTGAGGAAGCTGCAGACCATGGTGAGGTCTGTCCTCAGTCTCGTCTTCTCCGGGCTGAACAACCCAAGTGCCCTCAGCTGCTCCTCATACAGCTTCCCCTCCAGACCCTTCACCATCCCTAAGACCCTCCTTTGCATGCTTTCTAACAGCTTAATGTCTTTTTTATACTGAGGTGCCCAAACTGCTCCCAGAACTCGAGGTGAGTCTACCCCAGTGCAGAGTAGAGCGGGACAATCCGTTCCTCTGATCAGCTCCCAGTGCTGTTTTATTTTATTTGTTTTATTAGTGTCTCTTCTTTCCCCAACACTTCCTGTCAGGTAGTGCACTGCCTTTGCTCAGCAGGACTGAGCCCTGCAATTCCTCCTGCCTGTTTTCCTCCATCTGAAGGAAAGGTCCAGCTGTAACTCTTCCTACTGGCTGCATCCCTGCCTTGTCAGTTGTTAAGGAAGGGGTTCCTGCAGGCATTTTTTTTCCCCGAGTCACACAGTGAACGAGGTCTGGTTGCCTGCCTTTCCTCATTTCAGTTGAAAGAAACGATTCCAGGTGATACTGTCTGGTGCAGTGAGTCTCTTCATGTCCTGTTTTTCCCAGAAAAATGGCTTTGAATGCTAAACCTGCCTCAGAGAAATGAGAGAAACTCGGTACTTCTACCAACAAACCAACAAATCCGTGACATGTGTTACCCGGGGGAGTGGGGGGCAGGTGGGGCTCTGCATGGAACAGGTTATGGTGTTTTCTGTAATCTCTGAGAAACAGCAAACAACTGCCCAACTCATTGTAGGTACTGTCTCGCCCCTCCTCCTGTGTGCAGATGGTCTGCTGCCAGTGCTGCAGTGGCACCTGACAGTGATGGATTTGTCTGTCTGCCTTGGAAGTCCATCCCTCTGTGCTTTTGTCCCTCTGTCCTCTGAGCATCTCGAAATCCTTATTTTTTTTCCACCTCTATTCCCTGTTGTTGTCTGCCCTCTCTCCTTTTCCCAGTACCCCATCAGGCCACTGCTGTGGCTTTGAGGGGAAATGCAGCATAAAAAGCTGCCCGTGACAGGTGTGGCTGGAACTGAATGATCTTTAAGGGCCTTTCCAACCCAGACTGTCCTTGGATTCTGTGATTAAAATGCAGGGTCTCCACTGAATCCATCCATTGGGAATGTAATGACAAGTGCAGCTGAGCAGAGCTGGCTCCTCTAAGGGACTGAAAGAGCAGATATGAAGGGATAGGGAAGAATGTACTCCTAGAAGTAATGCCAGGTACAAAAACAGTACAAGAGGGATTATAGGAACCAGTGGCTGGAGTTGGAAAGTTTCCCTAGGAAATGTCAATTTAATTGTCTGCTAGCTAATACACAGTTAAAAGGCAAGGAAATTAAGGTAGATTAATGTTTTCTTGCTGTTTGCATAAATTAAAAGCACCAGGTAAAATCCAGTAGTGTAACTCTTTGAGATCTGGATCTTTCACTGTGTAATACTGCAGAGATACTGAACTACTGGTTTTCGAAATTTCTCAGAGGACAGCGTAGTCAAAGGTAATCCTATTAGCAGGAAAGGAAAGGATATTTTGGGGACAGTCTCTTTCAACTACAGGCCTGCAAGGAGTTGTCAAAAAGCATAGGAATGTTTTAGTGCTCTGTCTCCCTTAGGAAGCCCTGAGGAGAGAATTTACCCATTGGTAAACATGAATTACTCTTGGTCTCAGAATAAATCTCATTGCAGAGATTTGTTGCTGTTTAAGCTTTTATAGAAACTGCAGTATCCACACAAATAACTCTTGTGCATGTATCTTTGTTGCTAAACTATAAATTTTCGTCTTCTGTGAAAGGTGACTTGTCGACTGTCAAAGTCATGCTGTGCTGTGGACTCCCTGGAGCCTGCTTTGGTGGTCCACCTTGCTGGTGTCCATGGTTTTGTAAGAACCTTAAAAATATTTGCTGCAGGAAGTAAGAACAGCTCAGAATTGCACCTCCTTGTGCGCCCCCTGTACCTTGTTTTTAGGTTGTGGTGCAAACCTGTCATGGCTGAGGAATGGTGCTCTCCAGTTTAGTTCTCCCACTGGGACAGAACAACCACCAGGTCATGGCCATGTGTCCCCTCTTGGCTACTGCAAAAATTAGCCTCGTCCTGGCCAGAACCAGGACAGTTCCCAAGGTGACACTTCAAATACTGTTTTTTTGCAAGGGCACATCCTTTTCTGCCAAGGGAGTCATAGGTCTGTGTGCTTTCCTCACTGCACATAAACTGAGGACGGGCTCCAAAGGGAATGGATCTGTCCACATCATGCTGGCCAGCCAGGAATGTGGGTTGCCTCCTGCTGGGGCAGCTGGGAAGCTCCATCTCTCCGTCCCTCTGGTGCTTTTGCCTTATGGAACGTGGATGGCAAACCCCTGCCACCTTGCATGATCAGCGTGTTCTGGGGCTGGAGTCAAGAGCTGATCTGTGCTCACCTCACGTGTGACGGTGGCACTTTTTTGAAACCAGTAGCAGGCAAAGGTAGGAATGAAAAATCTGCCAAGACTTTCCCATGCCAGGCTAGTGTTTTGTTTTTAGAGCAAGTGTCTTTCCAAGGATCACCCTCTACAGGAGTGGTGGAAGTAGGTGCACCTGTGAAAAAATCAGATTTTTTTTTTGTTTGGGATGTTGCAAATAATCACAAAATCATTAAGGCTGGATGGAGCCTCTTGGGATTATCTAGTGCAGCCTCTGTTTAAGCAGGGCCAGATACGGCTTGTTGTCCAGAACTGTGTCTAGTCAGGCTTGGATTATCTCCACGGATGGATACCTGGAGGCTCCATAACGTCCTGACACTTAAAAAAAATCATTAAAATTATCCCAAAAATAAGTCAATCAATGTGTGCCCATTGTCTCTTGTCACTGGGCACCACTGGGAATAGGCTGGCTCCCTCTTCTCCTTCTTTCCCTCAGATATTATGCACAGTGATAGGATTTCGCTTCAGGCCTCTTTTCCAGCTGTCTCAGCCGCCCCTCAAGTAGAAGATACTCCAGTCCTTAAATCATCTTAGTGGCCCCTGGCTGGATTAACTCCCCCAACTGTGTGTCTTCCTTGTACTGGGAAGCCCAGGAGTGGACCCACCACTCCAGATGTTCACTGGTGCTGAACAGAGAGGAAGGATCATCTCCCTTGACCTGCTAGCAGCACTCCTGAAATATCCTGGCTCATGTTCAACCTGGTTGCCCCAGGGCCTTTCTGAAATGATGCTCTCCAGTTGGTCAGCTGCTCTCTGTCTGTCACCCATCTGGAAGTGTATGATATGGAGGAGAGGAGGCAGGTGGAGGAGTGCTTGATATCCCAAGTTTATATACTACTTCCCAGAAATAGTCTGAGTGCTGGATGGAAGAAGGAGGACGAGTGGTATGCTAGTTCCCAGCCCCCAAGAAGGAATTGGCAGTGGAACCGAGGCACTGCAAATCCTGTTGGACCAACAGGAGCAGGTACTGTGGGGGTGCTCCCAAGCAGAGTTATGTGCTGTTTGCAAAACTTTTGCTAGGGCTGGGTGCTGTAACTTTGGGAAGGCTGGTATCTTTGGCAAGTAAGGGCTGCCCATGCTCCCAGGGGAGCCTTCCCTTGGGAATCTGTTCTTGATGTCTTTGCATAGCCCTATATCTGAATATATATATATATATATATATATGTATCCCTGTATCTTCCCCTATATCTGAATTGCAGCAGAGGAAGCTGCTTCAGTGGATGGCAGTGCTTGATGCCACTGTACCAACTCGCCAGCTTTCGAACCTGAGAGGTTGGAACTAGGTGGTCTTTAAGGTCTCTTCTAACCAAAACCATTCTGTGATTCTCCATGCCATGAAATGGCAATGCTAAGCACCTGACTCAGACAAGGCATTTTCCAGTCCTTGTGGTTCAGAAATCTGGGTTCATGCAGCATGCGGCTTCTTTCAGCCTTGGTTAGGAAAATAACCTTCCAGCTGCAAAAGTGGCACGCTGGGCCACTTCGAACATCCTCTGTGTGCCTATCTGTGACTGACACTTCCAAGGTCTGTGCTGGGCAGGGCTGCTTAGAGCATACAGCTGGCAAAGATGAGGACTTCTGTAGGCTGGAAAAGCCCTTGGACAGAAGGGGAGGAGAAGGAGGTACTTTTACCTTGTGGCAGGGGCTGAGTGTTCTTAAGACATCTCTTGGAAGAACAGACTTTGTCTCTGGAGTTGCCTTTCACAGAGTGCTGTGCAGATTGTGGCTTCCCAGTGGGCTCCTGAGGGGAAGTGCTCCCGCTTGTCACGTGTGCCCTTGTGCAGCTGACGAGAGCCGAGCCTCGGCTCTGCTGCACAGGGACGCCTCGTGCCCTCTGATGGAGCTGCTCGGAGCCTGGGGATGTTTATCAGCCCTGACAGAGCCATGACCTTGGCGTGAGGACACAAGCCGTGCTGCTCCCCTGGGTTTCCAGTGGGAAGCCAGGCTTTGGAAGTAGGCTTTGCTTTAAATAACCAGAAGATCTGGAGGGCTGTAGAATGCAGATCCCACTTTATGTAGGATGCCTTCCTCATCGGGGCAGGAGGAGAGCTTGTGTGGCGGTGTAACAATTGGGAACAAAAATAGCCTACCTTGTTTTGGAACATTAAAAGCAAGTGCTGTATCCATGGTGAAACCTGCCCTGCCCCAGCAGGAGCTGGCATCTTCTCCTCCAGCGCTGGTTCCCGAGCCTGCTCAGGGTGTGGCAGGGCTCGGGCAGGGTAAAACCCAAATGTGATCTCTGTGCACACCTACAGGCTACCAAGCTGCCTCTTAGGGCTGTTCTAGCAGCAAGAGGACAAAGAGCTTGGATACCAACCCCCTGCCTCTGTCCTTGTCACCTCCAGGCTGTGGTCCCACTGCTAACCCGGGCTCCTCAGACGCCTGTGCAGTCAGTGCTTGCTGGAGGTCCCTGGCTGGGAGCTGCTGGGTGGCAGGAGGGCAGGGAGCTGCCAGGATGGCTCCCGTGGAGCATCATCTCTGCCAGGGGACATCTTGGCTGGCTTTTGGCCTGGCCTGTGCTGTCCCTCAGCTCTCTTCCTAGAGGACAGCTCCAGCCCTCGTGCACAGACGTCTGTCGGGGCACACCACCGCCTGTGCCCCAAGAGACTCTGGTTACCATTTCCCAGGCCCTTTCATTGCACAAGGCTAGGGGATGATTTACAAGTGCCACTATGTCATTTAGAAAAAACCACCCCAAACTACACCCAGTCTCTGTTTTTGGATGTACTCTTTGTGACTTCTTTCCTGAACTCATCCCACAGCTGTAGGCATATGCTCCTTTTTGCTTGCTCTTACACAAGGGAGGCTAAAATTAACACATCTGTTGTTATTTAACTTCAATTTGCCAAAATATTATGTTTCGAGGAGCAACAGCTTTACTGTTGCCTTACCATCACTGTTCTGGGAATAATAATTAATATGACATGTGGTTTCTTAGTACCTCATCCCCAAGGTGGAGCTTGGTGCTTCCCTGCAGCATTGCAGGGGGAGCAGATGCCTGGTGCTGAAGGACCATTTGTCCATGTGGCTTTGCACAGGTTTATTGGGTATTTCTGCTCATGGCCAAGTCCTCCAAGTAATGTAGTTTCCTGGAACTGGGAAACCTGTGTTTTCACCCTCTCAGTTGTGGAGTCAGACAGTGGGATCCTGGGGGAGGGAAGCCTGTAGTGTTACAGCTTTAAACTAGTCCAGCTTCTTTCTGAATGACTAGAATGTATAAAATGGAGATTTCTAAAGTAGGATTTATTTATATATACTTAGTCTAGGGAACCCTTTATGAAAAGCAGTCATATATATATGTGTGTGTGCATATACATATATATATATTTAATTTTTTTCAGTCTGAGCCTTCTACCAAAAAAACCTCCAAGATCTTTGAATTAAGGAAGCTATCCTCAAAGAAAACAGTCCCCTTCTCTTCCATGAAAGCAGAATCCTGAGGACTGCCAGGAGTAGTATCAAGTGTTTGATGTAGGGGGAAAAAGCTATTGTGGGGTTTTTTGTAACCTGTTTATATTTGAGATGTCTTGAACTGTGCAGATCAGAGGGAAGAAAGGAAAAACATCCTCGCTAGAATGAACAATTGTCAAGTTTACAGTATGGAAATTACCCTCAGCTAATGTACACGGGGCTTGCTTCCCTTTCCTGCAGTACAAGGTTTCAAAGGCGAGAGTTCCTAAGTTACCTGTGGAATGGGCTGGAAAAGGGGACCCAAACCCCTCTTGATTTCATGGGAAAAGAATTCAAGTGAAGCCGTGGCCTGGCTTTGATCTTGGAGGTGCTTGCAAAGCTAAATAAGAATAAAATACTACCTTGGGGACAATCTGTGCTGTTAATTAACCAGACAAATTCTGCCTCCACTGTTCTCCAGTGGGTCTCCAGCAGTGTTGGCACTCGGCGTTCCAGCTGGAGGTTGCCAAAACACAACTTGGCACCTTCCAGCAGCAAAACAGCCTTCTGAGGGGCAAGCTGGGATATGGAAAATGGAGTGTCTGGGGAAGCAGGTGATGGAAAAGGGCAGGAACTGGCTGCTGACAGGGGAGGGATTCGGCACCTTTTCCCCAGGCACCCCTCTGGTGTTCTCTGGGTGCTGCCCACCGTCCCCGGCCAGCAGCAAGGCTGGGTTCCTGCCAAGAGAACAGCTTTTGTGTTTCCTTAAATATTCCACTACCAGTTGGGAGAGGGGGGGGGGGAAAAGCCCAGTCCTGAATTGCTGTTATTACTAGAATTGGCCAACTGGCTGAATTGTGGGGTTTTTTTAATTTTCATTAACAAATCCTGCTGGGAGCTGTTTTTCCAGTCAACTCAAGCGTGTGTTTCCAGATGAGGGGCAGACCTTCCCAGCACTGCCATGGCTGAGGTGTAGGCAGGCTGGGGCAGCCAAGGTGTCCTGTGCAGGCAGCCCTCTGGAGATCATCAGGGTGCAATGTGCCACTTGGCCATAATTCATCCTTTTTTGCCCTGATACGTGGAGTGATGGGGGTGGGCGTAGCTCAGACTTGGTTACTGGAACAGGCAGTTTGTTGTTTCAGCATCTGCTTTGATGCCACAACAAACATGGTTGTATTTCTTGCTTTTTGGGTGCCTTGACAGCAGGACTGTATTTTGCTGACACATGAAGCAATGGAAGCTCCAGCTTCATTCTTGATGTCCTCCAGAAACTCAAAACGTGGTGGTGATCACTGGCTGTATGGAAAAGTCCCCCCAGCCTCACAAGGCTTGTTCTGATCTTAAGGAATTACTTAGAGATGATCCTTCTTTTGTTTAAATCACGGTAAAGGACTCATAGCTTCAGAGGATTGTTCAGTGAGTTGTTTTCAGAACTGTATTGAATTCCTTTCTTCTATTTCTTTTGGTTAAAAAGGGGGTTATTTTTATTTTTCCAGGCTTAAGCATAACCTAAAGTGAGAGGAACCATCTATGGGGAGCTTGTTCCTCCATTGGCATTCTGATATTCCCAGCACATTTCAGGAGAAAAGTTGACTAAAGTCAATTTTATTTGAACCACAAAACATTTATTTTAAAGATATAATTTTACCGCATCAACAGCGGATCAATAAAAATATTTTTGATGTTATTTTACTTGGTATTGGACATCAGTGCTTAAAAGCTGCTTTCTAAATACTGAATTTGGTAAATAGTAGGTACGAGTCTGTTTTACAAGCTGCTAGTGATCAGCTCTCCTTGTTGGGCTGCCCCAGCTATACTTCAGAGATTCTTCCCTGTGAGGGTGGGCAGGCCCTGGCACAGGGTGCCCAGAGAAGCTGTGGCTGCCCCAGCCCTGGGAGTGTCCAAGGCCAGGCTGGACGGGGCTTGGAGCAACCTGGGCTGGTGGGAGGTGTCTCTGCCCATTGCAGGTTTGTTTTTAACAAAGTGGGCTTAGAAGTCCCTTCCAACCCTAACCATTCTGTCATTCTGTGCTGATGATCTAATCTACTTGCTTGTTTCTTATTTTTTTAACTGACAGCAAGTCAGGTTTGATTTGTTGGGCTAAAAGCTGGGGTGCAGTGGAGCCACTGCCGTGCCTGCAGCCCACCTGACCTGCCAGCAAGTTCAAAAACATCAAGGGTTGAACACAGTCTCTTGTACAGGAGCCAGTCTCCATCTCATGTCTTTTCTCTTCCAGGTTTAGAAGAAAAACCAGTTCTTTCCAAGAAAGAAAAGATGAAGCTGAGGAAAGAAAGATGGCTGCAGAGTGAGTATTCCACGTGGCACATCCCAGAGCGTGGCTCTGATGGATCTCAGTACACATGGGGTGTGGGTGCAGTGCTGGGAGAGGCTGAGTGCCTCTCAGGGACCTTCACACCTGCTCCCCAGCAGGTGGGGTAGAAGTCCCAGGTATTGTTTCTCAGTGGTTTGCACCAAGACCGAGTCATTGCCCCCAGTCAATTTTTTATCTTTCTCCACGTGTAACATTTGTGGCTACAATAACCCTTTCTTTACCCAGATAGGACACTGTGCCCTCGTAATTTCAGCGTATTTTTTTGTCTTTTAAAGCTCTGGTACAGATAGGACTAGTTGTGTGGTGGAGTTCCTTATCACTGAGGAGCCACGGGGTGGTAGGACAGCCTGGAGCTGAGCCCCATGCTGCCACCATCTAATCCCAACCCTCTGTGGTGAGAACCTGCAGTGAGGCAGAGCTCTGGACACTGCTGGTTGTGGTACTGCTCTTTCCCACATGCTGCAGGTCAGCGAACCCACTTACCAGACAGTCTGGCCTTTCTCGAGGCTGTGAAATATGAGCTAAACAAAACCATCCCATGGCAGAAATGCCTCTGTTTCCTGTGGGAAGTGTCTGTAATTTTGCTTTGAGTGTCTCAACATGGTGAGAGACTATGCTGTCCTACCCAGTGTAGCAGAGGGGTTCCTTGTGTCCCCTGGAGGTGTCCTTGGGGCAAGCTTTTCCCTCAACACCTTCTTGCCCAATCGAGTTAGAGACAGCCTGTCTTTGGGGCAGAGGGATGTGGCTTTCTGCTCCACCACATGCTCTCTGCACCTGAGCTCTAAGCTCAAGTGCATTAAGCTGTGATTTCATCAGTTGCAATGAAGGTGTGTCTGGCTCCTCTTGGACAAAAAGCTGAGAATTTAAGAGCGTGTGTGTGTGAAGGAAACCTCCTCCCAACAGCTTCCCAGTGCCTTTGACATCTGCAGCCCTTGGACACAAAATACAGAAGGCTGTGCTAGTGCAAGTCAGCTGCTTTGGACATGCCCAAAAGCATGCCCAGGATCCCTGCACTCTTAATCCTGCCCTCCTGATGCTTTTGTAGCATCAGTCTGTCCCAAGATTATGTGTGTTATTTTGGCCCTGCTGTGGCCTCTTTCCCTCTCTCTTGTCTCCGAAGTCACCAGGCTGAGGGAATACAAATGAAATACAGTCTCTGCTTTGAGTAAAACTCCAAGGCAGTAAACTCCAGGCCACATTAATCTGCCTCAGAAGATAGTAGGTGTTAGAGGTGCTTTACAGGCACAGAAGTACCTAAAAACTCTGCCATTTTTTTGTGGAGAAAGAACTCTTTGCCCCCCAAAAATAGAACCCCACGTGGACTGCTGGGGCTGTTATCACTACATCTCTGTTTTCCTAAATCTGAGTTTGTTGTTTCTTCTTGTCCCAGTGTTGCTCTTGTGACACTGGATGCCAAGACCCTGGGAACCAAAGTTCAGCCCAGTAGAGCAAATGCAAAACTTGGAGCTTTCTTGCATTTCAATAAGTAATCTGAAGAGAGACCAGAGAGGGGAAAAAACTTACGTAATGGTTCAGACATTAGAAGTATGCACATTTAAAAATACATACGTTGCACAGCTCCTCAGACGAACAAGACTTCATAGGAAAAGAATTTGGGATGTTTGTGCAGAATCAGGTGTCTGAAAATTTTAAGCACATACTGTTTATGAAAGCACTGAAGTAGTCAGCTTCATAACGGCAGACCAAAAAAAGAAGTGATGCAGAACAGAAAGCTGTGTTCTTGGCAGGGATTGCTGTGAGGAGAAGCGTTTCCAATCCAGCTTTGTCACAAACATCCATGTACAGCAGAATTGCTGTTCATGAAAAACTGTTGCTCTTCCACTCAGCTGGGTTGGAGAGCGAACAAGGCAAAGGTATTAAAGGAGCCAGCAGCCAGCCAGTGAATATGAGCTCTGCTTCCTTGACTGTGGGAGCAAGATTAGACCTGGGATTGTGGTCTGTAAGTGGGACTGGCTGCTTTTGTGCTCACACCAAAAATACTTGGGCTTCTGTGGCCGTGCTGCCTTGGAAGGTTTTGGCCTCCCTGTGCCACCAGCTTGGCCCCAAGGCTTCTGGCACTGTGTCATGTCCACACAAGGAGTTTCTAGCTCAGCACTGAGGCTCATCCCTGCAGTTCTCCAAGGGCCTTATGGGGCAGGTTGGAGTGCAGCTGGAGCCTTGTGTGAGTGCTGGGCTTTTGTGGGTTATCTAAAGGACATGTTCTGCTGAGTCTCGCCCTGGGAGCTGCTGGCTCTGTGCACCTTGGGCAACTGTGGGACTTACAACTACACCAACGAGCCTCAAGGCCTGAGGCAGAAGCCTGTGGCTTTCAAAGGCCACCTCCCGTGACCCAGAGGGACACTGATGTAACACTTGTGGAGTTTTCTGTGCCCACAGCCGTGTCAGAGCTGCTGCAGGGAGACTGGAAAATGGGGTTCTGAGGAAAAGCCATCTGTCTCTGCCACTTGGTGCAGTGCTTTTCCAAGGGTCCAGTTTATCCAGCATCTGAGTGCTTGCACTCTGCCATGAGTCATGAAGGTGAGCTCTTGGCTTGCTCCAAACTAATTAAACAACTGAAATTAAGTCCATCTTTTCTGCCTGTGCTAGGAGACCACTGTTTGTCCCAACAGCAAAGCAGAGGTGGAGCTGCGCCTGTTTAAGGCCAGATGTGGAGCTGACTGTATTTGGTTTGTCCCTTCCCCTCTTGTTTCTCTCTCCTATTCCATGCAAGGTCAGTGTGGTGTTTTTTGCCACACCAGGACTCCTATGCTGTGTTGCTGTGAGGGATGAACAGTGCAAGGGATGGAAACAGTTCAGACAAAACCAGTCTGGGAATTTCACTTCCCACTGCAGTGTCAGAAGGGAGGTATATAGTTACAAGCAAACACAGCTTGTGAGGGAGGGAATGACCCAGCTGCATTATTTTTGGTCCTTCCCTGGTTTAAGTAACTTCTGGCCTGTTGCTCCTGTAGATGGTAAAGCAGTCTATGAATTTCTTAGCTCAAGGCTTATCTCCTACAGACACTTCCCCTTCCTCCAGTAATGCCTTGTTTCTGATTCAGAAATAGAAAGTGTGAAGATAACGAAGCAGAAGCAAAAGGCCGAAGCGAAGCGAAAAGCAACCCCTGTGGTGGGAGACATGCAGCCCTTGATGGAAGCCCTGCCTGAGCTCTCTGACCTGACCACCGGTGGCAGGGGCAGGAAGCCACTCAAGAGGTATGTGCCAGTCAGGGATGGGCTGTGTATTTCCCTTCTTTCTGTGGGATGGAGAGTCCTGCAGCTCAGCTCATGGTTACAGGCAGCCGTCAGGAGAACAGGGTCTCGTTCTCAAGGCTGTTTCACTCCTTTCTGTGCTTCACTTTGCACAAGGGAAAAAGATGAAACATGTCTTCTGAACGCACAGCTAAGAGAGGAACCGTATTGCTCAGATGAGGCTTGGCATGAGACACGTTGGGAGCATCCAGATGTCCTGGGAGCTGCAGGAGTGACACACAGGTGTCCAGAGTGTAATGCTGCCTGGACCTGAGGTGTTTTTCAGCCTGACATTGTCCTTCCAGACGTCCACCCAGGCTTTCTCCTGAGGCTGTTCAAGGTCTTTTAGCAGAGCTTTACCCTCTGGCCAGGATCTTTGTTCGCCTGTTGTCTTGCAGTGTGAGTTTGGCCAAGAGCATGGCTGAGTTGGCTGTTCTCTGTGCTCCTGGAAAGCCACTGGTCAGACAAACAGCAGCTATGAACCTCCCAGCTAAGTATAGAAAAACATTTCCCTTAACTTGGCTTCTAATTCTTTGAAGAGCTTTATTTTTTTCCTTTTTTTTTTTTTTTTTGTGTTCCTATATGCAAACATTTAGTCAGCCTGCCCACTCTTTTAGTGGGAATGAACAAAAGCACATGCAGAGTTTCAAATCTTACAAAGCACTGAGAACTGGTTGGAGGTTTTGGCCATGGCTTACCTGAGCCTGAATAGGTGGCTTTGCCCCCTTTCTGTCATGATGTGATCTTTTCCAGCATGAGAATTAAAGGACATCAGATATGTGTAGTAACAGGTTTAGGATAAGCAGGAGGCTTGCTGCTTTGCACAGCCCCTTGCTGCAGGTTGTCAGGGCTGAGGGAAGCTTGTGTGCTCAGGTGGGAGCTGACAAATCCAATGAGAAGAGCTCTGTGGAGGGTTGCTGCATGTCTGTGAAGTGCAGCTGGCACTACGTGTCTGAGCAGCAAACAGTGGAGAGGCCGTGCCTGTACGCTTGTCTTGGTCTTAGAGTCACAGAATGGTTTGGGTTGGGAGGGACCTCAAAGCTCAGGGACACATTTCACTAGCCCAGGTTGCTCCAAGCCCTGTCCAACCTGGCCTTGGACACTCCCAGGGATGGGGCAGCCACAGCTTCTCTGGGCAACCTGTGCCAGGGCCTGCCCACCCTCCCAGGGAAGGATTTCTTTTCAGAATCATAGAATATGCTGAGTTGGGAGGAACCCATTAGGATCATCAAGTCCAAGTCCTGGCCCTGTGCAGGACACCCCAACAATATCCAATCTAAAACTACTCTCTGTCAGTGTGAAGCCATTTCCCCTTGTCCTGTCACTCCAAGTCCTCATCCAAAGCCCCTCTCCAGCTCTCTTGGAGCCTTTTTAGGCACTGGAAGGGGCTCTAAGGTCCCCTCAGATATTTCTGTTTTCCAGGCAGAATTCTTCAGTCTCATCCCTCTCTGGCCATCTGCCATGGGATGCTTTAAGGCAAAACACTGGCCAAAATCCTCTTCCCAGCAACTGCAATGAACTTCTCTTCTGTAGTGCACCTCATGGCAGGGAATGGGTCGCACACCTGGAAGTGTTTGGTGACCTTGCACGAATTTCCAGCCTGACACCCTGGGAGATGCACTGTCAGCTCCCTCCCTCCCCCAGCCCAGCCCTCCTGTGGGGGTGTGGAATCCCTGGTCTGTCCTTTTGGAAGCCGGAGTGGGCACAGTGGAGGTGGAAGTTTGTCACTGGGTGATGCCAGCCTGTGACATGCCACCCCAAAAGCAGCCCGCCTTGGTACTGGCACGGAGGAGCTACAGGGCTCTTCTTCCCCTTGCTGGACGTATGTGCACCAGTGTTTGAAGGAATCAGAGGAGGCTTTTATAGGATTTGAATCATTGCAGAAAGGAAGGGTAATACTCTGGTGATTTGTCATCATTATTAATAAAAGATTAGATTCTCCAGGAATTTGATCTCCTGCAGGGTAAAAGCACATTACAGGGAGGTTTTTATTCTGTTTTATAATGAATGAAGGCAATGAAGTGTAATGAAACTGGGCTGCTAATGTGGTCCAAGAGAACAGGCAGTGTGCTGGTGGTTTTGGAGGGAAATCCAGCCTGGGATGTACTCTAGAACAGCTCTCCTTCAGCCTTTGTCACCCTTTGCAGAGCTGCTCATCTCTGAAGGGGCTGCCATGGCGACTTGGTGGCACACACAGGTTGGGGAACCCTGCTCTGGTGACCATGTGTTGCCATCCAATTTGAAAAGGGGTTTCTCTGAGCTTCCGTGAGCCTTCCAGGCAAATTGGGACAAGGAATTGTTCCTGTGCTGAGCTGCTAAAAATGGGGGGAGGGAGAGGAGGGAAAAATGAGCAGGAGCTGATAGAGTAGAGAGGGGTGATGGAAGTGAGTGAGGTGCAGGATTATAAGGCAAGGGAGTAGGAGGGAAGGAAGAATGGGGAAGAAAAAGGCAAAACAACACGATGGAGGGTAGCATGGCGGAGAGGGAAGTAGGAACAGGAGGTCACTGTAGCACTGCCAAGAAGAGACCAGATCCTGCTGTCCTGAAGAGAAGGCAAGGAACTGTCTTGTTTCCTAACCTCTGGGGCAGATCAGATGGGGAGAGTTATACCCCCAACACCCACTGTTATGGGGTGATTCCTCCTTGAGCCCTGCCCCAGCAGAGGGGTGGGAGTCAGACCCTCTTCCTCCTT
Organism: Acropternis orthonyx; assembly: GCA_035583155.1. Taxonomy (NCBI): domain Eukaryota; kingdom Metazoa; phylum Chordata; class Aves; order Passeriformes; family Rhinocryptidae; genus Acropternis; species Acropternis orthonyx. The sequence goes on along the minus strand of JAWWEU010000002.1, from coordinate 1,142,106 downwards.
CCTTCGACTGTTGCCGAGTTCAGCTTTAGGGCAAATCTGGTTGTAGCTGCCCCATGGAGACAGACCCTCTTCCCAACTTGTTTCTCCTGTTAACTTCTGTATCTGTGTTGTCCTGAAGAATGGAAATTTCCTCTCCTTTCCTTAATGTCCAGTTCTACCAGCAGCTCCCCATGTGCACTTCATGTCCCAAAAGCAATCTCTGCCCTTCCTGTGTGTCTCTTGCTGGGGTTCAGCGCTGGGTTTGTGGTAAATCTCTGCTGCTGCTTGGCATCAGCCACTACGTGGGATGGGATTACACCTCTGGCCTCCTTGGACTTTGCCCAGGAATAAGGAGTGGGTTGCAGAGAGTCCAGGTCTATACCTGCTGCCTTGCCTCTCCTGCACATAGTGCACCATCCCACATTCCAACACGTATCCCAGCAGTCCCGCTGCAGGATCCGGAGCAGGGCTGGCAGTCCCCTCTTCTTGCTGAGTATCCATGGCAGCGTCTGTAAGCTGGGAGGGAACATGAGCTGTGCAGAGGTGGCACGTGTGGCGGTGAGGGGAAGTTCAGTGGCATCTTTTCTCTAAGCAACAGGAGCAGTTTGACCTGGAGGTCAGTGATAAGCAGAAAGTGATCTGGGCACGGACAGCTAATGAGCAGTTCTGGAGCGAAGCGATCCGGTTTGTCTGTGATGCCTCCTGCTCTGTCAGTCTGTGTCAGAAGGAGTTTGCATTTCCCTGCAGTGCCTGGCTATGGACATAATTGCCTTTCAGGACAATTTCCATGCAGGACAATTACCTATCCTTTCTGGAAAGGCAGATGCAGAATTCCTGGACTCTCCATCTGCACAGGCATTGCTAAATTACTGCTCTTCTCTAACACTCACTTGTTTTGTTTCTTCTCTCCACAGCCATATAGCAAAGGCAGAACCATCAGACTTCTGCCTGATGAAACAAGCTCAGAAACATCGGCTGCTGTAAGTACCCAGCTATCAGCGTCCACTCCTTGCTGAGCCTTACAGAATGGCTGAGACTGGGGGTCACCTGGTCCAACCCCCCTCCTCAAGCAGGGTCGGTCACCTAGGACTGATTGCTCAGGACCATGTCCATATGGCTTTGAATATCAACAGGATGGAGCATTCAATCCCTGATCTTAGTCTGGCAACTCCTTATTCCTCTGTATAATCTGTTGGATAGTTTATACTTCCACTAGGCATCAAGAGCTTCATTTTCCCTCAGCACAGCTCTCCTGGGGCGAGGCACTGTGATCTGGCAGTGTTTGCTTTCATGTTTCCAGGATTTCAGTCAGTTCTGAGCCATTCAACTTCAGACTGAGGCTGAACAGTCAGGCTACAGATCCCAGCACTGCTCTCCAGCACACTCTGTGAATACCCTTCTCTGTCAGAAACTGGCCACTGTTGGTGCTGGGATGCCTTCCTTGCTCAGCTCTGCCTTTCTTTACCTTTTGGTGGTCTGGGAAATCTCTGCTTCTTGGGAGGGGAAAAGTTTGGAGGAAGGTCTTGAGATTTATTTCCCCGGATATGAGTTAGGATGGGAGGTTCCCAAAGACTCACCGTATTGCCCCAACTGCCACAACCCAAACTTCAGGTTTAGCTCCTCTGTTGCTTTGCCAGAGACAGGGAAGGGCCATACTTGGGAGGGGAGTAGCTGAATGCCAACAAATGTGTGTCTGGCAAGGCTATGGAGAGCCTGGCAGTCTGAGGGAGATGGGGATGCTGTGTGAAAACTCACAGGTTTTCTTTTACACCCCTGCTCTGTTCTTGTTCTTCCCTGCTTGCTTGCTGTTTAAGATGAGACCATTTCCACAGCAAGCAGCTGTGACCGGGCGTGCAGAGGTAATTCTGTCATGCTCTTCCCATGGTGTCTAACTAGTGTTGGCATGTAGGATTACCAATAAAAGTAAGTCAGTAGATGAGCTTTCAAAAGAGAATCTGATTTTGTGCTGGTGCAATCTGAAGTCATTTTGGTTTCCAGTAATTTGCCAGATACCCACAGTCCCTTGATTTACTTGGGAAAAGCTCTAAAATAACTGTTTCCAAGTGATGCTGGACACTAACGTGATTGTTTCTGTCTCTGTGGCATGAGATCAAGTCTCTGTCTCCCATGAAGCTGGCAGCAATTTGAGCTTTGCCCTTGGCTAAATTGGGTTTATTTCTTGCACTGTCTCTTTCTGAGATTTACACCCGGGATCACTCTGTCTCGACAGAAATCTGCCGCTTTATGAGCTTGGTCCTTATCTGCTCAGTTCCTTTGGCATGAGGCACTTAGAGAATTCGTGTGTTGTTTTTCTTCCCTCAGAGAGGAGGAAGTGGCCCGGTTTCATGAGGCTATCACCGATCCCAGGTACAGAGCCAACCCCCTCATGGCCATCAGCAAGCACCTCTCCAAGAGGCTGAGGCTGGGGGAAGAAGGGAATCCCCTTTAGAGTGTCAGCTGGGATCAGAGGCGCGCTGGGGCTGCGAAGGAGCACGTCATGACACGACCTCTCAGCCACTTCGGTCCTTGGAAGCAGTTCAGCAGATGATTAAATCCAACAGCCCTGGTTTGTGTCTGCAGGGATAACACAGCTCTCTCCTGACAGGGGCAGCTGCTCCTTTGCAGGCAGTCTGCGTGGAGCGGGGTGTTCTGTGGGATCTTTGTGCGGGCATTAATCTCCCTGCTGAGTGTCCTGATTCATTTGCTCTCCTTGTGAGCAGGCACAATTGCTGAAGTTGTGCCAATGGCCACATATCTGTTTTCTGTCATTTCCCTCCCCTTCCTGGCAACTCAGAGAAGGGTTTCACATTTGCTCTGTTGGGGTGGTTCAGGACCTCAAGCCCTGGAGCCCAGGAGGCTGTTGGAGGTCTGTCAGGGCCAATGCTGCTGTTCACGGACATTGTTTTATGTGAGAAATTTAACTTTGGAATAAACATACTTTCATACAGCACTGAGTTTGTCTGTCTCTTGTTTTTGTAAATAGGAATAGAAATATGAGCTTATTTCCATCGCTGGAAAAATGACATAAAATAATTGTTTTTTCCATATGTATATCAGGAGACTGCTACTGCCTTATGCAGTGAGAAATCATGTCTAACTCATGGACTTGCCTTCTCCTGCCCATAGAAGCATGTGCTTCCCGTGGGTGATGCTCATCCCTTTTGGCCTTTGTGTTGCCTGTTTGGCCTGCCGTGTGGGGTGTGTCCCAAAATGTGTCCTGCCTGCAGGCTGGGAACAGTCACTCGTGTTTGGGGTTGGGAACCTCTGCAGCAGGGGAAGGTCTCTCTTTCTACCAAATGCCAGTGAACTTTCATGGGGGGACAGCTGAAGGCAGGGCCATTCCCTATTGGAGATGATCCTGATCTGACACTCAGAAATGTCACTCCTGTCTTTCAAACATAAAAAAAAGTTCACTGATGCTTCTTAACCTTGGGAAAGCAACTTCTTGCAGCTATGACCCAGGTTAGTGCCTAAAATCTTCTGCAATCCTGCCTCACTGCTAATGGTGCTGTTTTTCTCCCTCTAGGCTGGCACTGTTGAACAAAGACAATTTGCCTGATGTCGCTTGGCTCTGGCAGTGCAGGCACTGTAGCTGATGCTGCCTGTCAGAGAAATGTCACCATGACACCCCTCACCCCTACTCCCCCGGGGCCTGGCAGGAGCTTCCTGCTGGCAGAGGCCATGGAAAGATGCTGACTGGGTCCCATCCTCCACCCCACTGCCCCAGCTGCAGCCCATCCTTGTGCCTCAGTGGAGGGAAGGGGAAGACATCCAAGAATTGAGATTGTTCAGCCTGGAGAAGAGAAAGCTTTGGGGAGACCTTGGAGCCGTCTCCCCCTTCCACTGCCTAAAGGGGTCCAGGTGAGCTGGGGAAGGGCTTTGGACGAGGGAGTGACAGGACAAGAGGGAATGGCTTTCCACTGCCAGAGGGCAGGGTTAGATGGGATACTGAGAAGAATTCTTCCCTGTGAGGGTGGGCAGGCCCTGGCACAGGGTGCCCAGAGAAGCTGTGGCTGCCCCTGGATCCCTGGGAGTGTCCAAGGCCAGGTTGGATGGGGCTTGGAGCAACCCGGGCTGGTGGAAGGTGTCCCTGCCTGTGGCAGGGGGTGGGACTGGATGGTCTTTAAGGTTCTTTCCAACCCAAACCACTGTATAATTCTCTCATTCCATGATTCTAAGTACAAAGGAGGGAGGAGGCTGCTCCTGTTGTTAGTGAAATGGGCTTTCCAGTGGATGGACAAGTGTATGTGGAGGGCAGGAGGGACAGGAGGCAGCTGGTATGGCGTGTTCTTCCTAGGAACGTGTCCCAAGAGTGAAAGCAAATCTGAAAGGCCATCAATCCCTGTCTTCCAGACTAATTAGTTTTCTTTTCACAGCTGGGTCCAAGTAACTTAAACGTTGGAGCAACGATGGATGGCCTGGATTGAAATGTTCAGGAAGACCCTCAGCTGGCAGCAGGGCTGGTGATAGGTGGGTGCTCAGGTAGATGTCGCTGAGGGTCATGTGATAGGAGGGACCCTTCTACCTTGTAATGGTTTAGGAATGGCACTCCCCAGTTCAGTGCCCCCACCAAGACACAGACACTGCTCTCTCACTTCCCCTTTCCCTCCTTCTTCCCACTCCAGCGGGGTAGAGTTGAGAATTGGATGGCAAAAGGGGAACATCTCAGAGACTTCCTCTGCCGTGTTTCCCCATGCAGTGATGTCAGCCATGTACTCCAAGTGTTCTGGAGTCTCCCCCTTTTCCAGTGCAGTCTGGATCATTCCATAGCAAATAGTGGGGCTGTGTCTCCACCCCTGGGGCAGTTGGGTCCAAGTGTGCTGCACACCTCTGCAGCTGAAACAAACGGTGGCCTGTGCTGTGCTGCCAAAGGAATGGAGAAAAAGGCATTGACAATGTCGATGGGGGCACCACTTGGCTGCCCTGGTCTCCAGTGTGCACTGGAGTTCCAGCATGTCTGGCACAGCAGCACTCAGGGGTGGTGTGACTTTGTTCAGGCCACCATCATCTCCACCCTCTGGCCTTACACACTGGCCATACAGGACTAGTATAGGGTGAGGGAGTCTTGCTGACCACTCCCAGGCTCCCCAGTTCATGGATCATCTCATGGATGGGGGTCATGGAGTCCCGGTTGGTGCGGTATCAGTATCTGTTGTGCTTTAACCTCAGCAATCCCACAGCAGAAGGGTGTTCTGAGAGACCAGGCAAGGTATTCAGATAATTTCCTGTCTCCACAGCAGCTATCCCAAACCCTTCTGTGTCCTTGAAATACCCTCCCCTGAGGTAATCTGTGCTAAGGATGCCTGGGGTCTCTGGGCCAGTCACAATGGGGTGTTTTTGCCGTTTGTTCCTGGCCAGGCTCCCTTCAGCTCCCAGTACAGCTGGCTGTTGGGATCCCCCTGTCACCCCAGAAATAGAGATGGATTCTGCCCCTGCATGTCTTGATGGCATAAGAGTACATTGTGCACCAGTGTCAACTAAAGCCTTATACTCTTGTGGGTCTGATCTGCCATCAGATCCACATAATCCAGATATCCAATTGTCCCTTTCCTCCACTGGGCTGGAGGCAGAGTCCCTCTAGTCCTGGTCATAGTACTTCTTGCTCACTTCTTGTAAGTATGACCTGAAGGTCCCTTCAAGAGGATCAGACATAACATCATCCCTTCTATTCTGCCTGGGATCTTGCCCACTGAAAACTGGAACGGCATTTATTCTTGAAGAATTTCCTGCGGTGGTTGTCGTCCTTCTTTACAACTCAGGTAGCCGTGCTGCCAGGGCAGAGGTGGGTTTGCCATCCCACTTCCTCATGTCCTCTCTGTGGTCATGCAGACAAAACTACAGGTGACCTCGTGGTGTGTCCCCTCTCTCTCAAGCAGGAGGGCACTTGCTCCCAGTAGCAGAGACTGGTCCGTACTGGCAGGGGATGGGACGTTTCCTCTCTAGTTCTAGGACCTACAGGGGACTGCTCGTTCTTTGAATCCCTAATGGTTACCTCCAGCACAGGTAATTCTCTCAGGTACTGGATACCTTTCTCCATGGCATTCCATCTACTAGATCATCCTTGAGAGAATACCTTTCCCTTTGGAAAGCAGAGCAGAGAATTTCCCTAAAAACTGACCCATTTTCTCCCACCTTCCATGCCACTCATGACTATCCATCTTTTCTAAGAGGACTCTGTAGTTTTGGGCTGGAAGGGGAATTTCTGTGTACAGAACCAGCTCCAAGCAGTTCAGAGCCCCAGAAAGCATCACTGGGGTGAAGGGGTCTGTGTATGTAGCTCCTTCCAGGGTGGCATCAAGGCAGGGTGACTCTCAGGCTGCACATGGACTTCCCAGAGCCTTCAGGTGGTTACAGCCAGAGCTGGTCACTGGAAATTTGGGCACCAACAGTGCAGCCATCCAGCAGGTTCCCCCTGCTCAGGCTCCATGGCTTGGCACCATCCTTTCCCTCCAAACCTCTGGGAGCTGGCAGAGCTGAAGCCTCATTATCCTGGCAGTGCAGGGCTCACTGAGCAGGCAGAAGTGCCAAGCAGGGTGACCCCCCCCCAGGGTACCTCTTGTACGCCCATGCCAGTGGCCTTCACCTGCCTGCACAGCATCGCTGTGAAACACCTTCACACCTCCCCTTCACCTCGAGTGGGCCACTTGGCTGTGTGTGCAACTCTCAGCCCGCTGTTTGAAAATGTTGGTCCCCCGGGAATTTAGCAGCAGTTAAACATGTGAGTGTTTAGAGCTCCAGTTCGCAGCCCGCTGCTGCAGGCATCTCCTGCCCCCGCCATCCGAGCAGTTGAGCAAAGGACTTAAAATCTGCCAGGAAACAGGCGTCTGAGACACAGAGTCGCCTTCGCAGTTGGCATGTTTTCAGGATGATAAAAGCTTTCACGCCTTTCCCCCCCCCCCTTTTTTTTTCAGATAGCAGAGTGGGAAAAAAATAGCTTCCAAGCTGCAAGGAGAGTAGTTGTGCCAGAGGGGAGGGCGGGGGCCCAACCCGGCAGCTCTAGACTTGGCAAGAAGTGAGTAAGCAGCAAATGCACAACAACTCGGGGCTGGAGAAGTCTGGGGCTACTTTCTTGAGCTGTTTTCTTTCTTGTTGGTGATTTTGCCTTTGAAGGCTGTTCAGAGAGCTGTGTCTGCAAGTGGGAGCCTGGGTATCCTGTCCGTCTGGTGGTATCAGCGGATATTTTCAGCTGCACACAAAGTGGTGGGTGGAAGGGGATTCTCCCTCACGAGCAGCTGGTGGTGGTGTCTCTGGTGTGCAGGTTGCAAAGGGATGATTTTTAATAGCAGCTCCTACTGCTCCCACGTCTCACCCTGGTACCAGTGATGGCCCCTCGCGGTTGGCTCCTGCTGGAGCATCAGGGGTTGCATCAGGGCAGGCTCAGAAAAGTGTGGTGAGTCACACAGACCCGGTCCCAACCCTTCGTCTCACCCAAGGAAGTCCCCAGTGCGAGCACGTAGCCTCCCTCCTCCTTCCTTCCGCTGGCTGGCTTGTCTGCCCTGCCAAGCTTCCCTTGCAGGCCTTGTACAGGTGAGCACTCCCATCCCCTTTGCCTGGGGAAACTGTGACTTATGCCGGGCAGAGAGCACTTCTGCTCGCCCTCTGCTTGAAGCCATGAGCTGTGTCGTGCCCATGGCTTTCTTTTTTCCCTAGAGCTGAGCACGTGTGATGGCTTTTTCCAGCATAACCTCTGCCAGCTCCAGCGCTGAGGCTCATGCTGGTGCTGGCGGGGCTGGCAGGGTGGAGCTGGCTGCCTCCAAGGCTGGGGCGCTGCCATGGCCTCCTTGAGATAACTCCCAGGTTCTCCTCTCCATCAGCTGGCAGCGGGCCCTGGGTTGTGCCATGGTGAGGTGCAACTCCAGCCCTCAGCTGTATTTCTTACCCTGTACTTAGTGTGACAGTGGCAGCTGGTGCAGAGCAGTGGGACTGCTGGGAGCACTGGGTCTCTGCTGCAGAATGGTCGCTCTCCTCTGCTCCCTGGCCAGGGCACACCAGGACTGAGTCCCTTCCCATGCATGTCTTCGCCAGAGCCATGGGTCAGTCTGAGCTTTAAACCTCTGTGGGTCATTTAGGGGTGTGTCTGTAGGTTTGCTCTCTGGGGGTGAGGAGGTGTCTCCCAGCTCACGCAAAAGGACTTGCACTCCTCCCCCTCCCCTAACTCTGTGCCTCACCAGCCGCTCCCCATCCCACAGGAACATCTGGTGGGACCCAGCTGGTCATGACTCAGCCTGGCCACAGGTCCTGGTCACTTCCTTGTGACCTGAAGTGCCTGTCTGGCTGTACCACGTATGGGGCAGCTTCTTGGGGTGCACAGGGCCATGAGGAATATTTTCCCCTTTGAACAGTAAGTAGCACTGAACTTCCCTCGTCCATCCCTGCCCCTGCATGCTCTGCCCAGGGCAGCTTGCCAGGGGGTTGGCTGCAGGTGCCAGCAGACACTGTGATGATGGTTCTGGACAGTCCCAACACAGGCAGTGTGGCTGGCTCAGCGCTCAGGGAGCTCCAGAGTTCCAACTCCAGTGACTCCTGCTCCTTCTGGCCCAGAATGGGACTGGCAGAGCAGGGACCTGGCATTTCTGACCTTCTGCCACTCTTGCATGCCCCAGTATGTGCAGTGAGCCTTCTCCCTGTGTGGAGTTATTTCTCCCCTCAGATGCTCTCTTTCCTGGCTGATTCTTACATTTCCCATGCTTTATGAAGCCACTTGCAAACTCCTACCTGCTTCTTTTGCTCTTGATTTACAGCACAGGTACCTCTGAGACCAACCCAAGATGGGTTCCTGCAGGGAACCTGAGTGCAGGAAACCTGCATGCAAATTCGAGCTCCTTGATGGTTTTGGAAGCAGATGAGATTGGCACCAGCAACTCCTTTCATCTGGGTATTGCACAAGAGAGGGGCGAGGTGAATCACCTGATCCAGCCTTTGCCTCTGAGCACAACCCAACTCGTCCCTTCCCAGAATCATGGGTTTCACTATGGCTTTTTTGCCTTTGTTGGCTTCACTGCCCTTGATGGCCATCCTGCATGATGTGCTGCCACAGTGCTGTGTCCTGGCCTTTTCAGAGCACTCAGGGAGGTGCAGGATGCATCGGACCCTCCCTTGAGAGATGCAGTCCTGCTCCTGCTCCTCACTTCCTCACCTTTCACCAGTTACTAATCCCAGGAGGGCTCTACCTCTTATCCTATGGCAGCTCAGTTTCTTTAAGAGCTTTTGGGTATTCTTTAAGTGCTTAAGAGCATTGCCACATACCATTTTGAAATCCCCATAAAGCCCGGTTAATTGGATCACCCTTATCTCCATACTCACCATTTCCTTGCGAGGGAAAATCATGCTCTGCCTGCTGACTCTTCGCAATGTAATAATTATCTGGGATCTGCTGATTCTGCTCTGAACCACGGCTGCTTCAGTGTGAGACATTAAACCTGGCTTTGTGTTTTTAGTTTGATGAGCAATTTAATCCTGCTCAGACGTTTTCTCTGGGAGAGGCAGCCGTGTGTGGCTCTGTGGTTTCTCTCCACACGGTCCTGATGCCTCATTGGGTGCTCCAGAAACCCAAACTGGGATCAGCATCAGGAGTGACATTGCTGACAGGGCTCTGTCAGCCCAACAATGGGGTGAGGATTTCTATGGTGGCTTTTTCCCTTAACCAATTCAATTGTTTCCTTATGAGGAAGATGTTAAGTAGTGCAAGCAAAACACCATGCCTTGCCAGCAGCATTGTTAAGGTTTAGACCTTTGCATCTGAATGCTCTGAGATTTTCCAGGTTGCTTGATTCCAAGTAGGGTGCATAAAATATCATCTAAGGGCTTCTCTCTGCTTTAACGATTGGTGTTTTGTGCCAGACGGGCTGTGTTGGTGACCCTGTTTGAACTCAGCATGATTTGTACATGAACTGCTTCCATTACAGTGCAGGTCTGGCTGTTTCTGCTCGTTGTGCCTTGTCCTCCCCAAACATCTGGGGAGCCAAAGTTGTCCCTGATGGTGCTACCCCAGAGCACTGAGGAGTGGGATCTGGGCCCCTCGCTCAGGGTTCATAAACTGAGAATTTCTGTGGTTCAATCTAGTGCAGGTTCTCTTTGGCACTGAGCAAACCATGACCTGGGGGACAGGCAGTGAGATGTCACAGGGCTGGTGGGGACCGCAGTGGTGTGGCAGGGTCTCTGGTGCCGTAGCAGGCCTGCCCAACAAGTGTGTAGGATGCGGTTTGCTTGGGGGGGAATGTTGACAGTGGCGTGTGACACGTTGTTCGCTTGATGCTCCCTGGACTTGATTTCAGTGACACAAATAGGAAAGGAAGCTGAAACAAAGAAATATCCCAAACAGGAAGGTGCTGGAAAGGGAGCAAATGTCAGGCCCGGAGCAGGTGAAGGCACATGGTGCCAGGATATCCTCCCAAGGGAAGGAGATGGAGGAAGAGATAATCACCCCGGCGCAGGCAACCCTTTGTTCCACTCTCAGCCAGCCTGGGAGGATGGACAGACAGACACCAGAAGGGGCCAGGAGGACAGACTCTTCTCAGCTGAACACTTGATCTTTATTTAAAGTGTGGTTTGTCTGGCTTTAGCAGGCACTGTTTGAGGGACTGAGGGACAGAAGCCAACACACGCGAGGGCAGAGGCAAGAAGAGTGTCTTCCCTGGAGGATGCTGCTGCTCCCGGGCCCCCGATCTCCATGGCTTGGCAGGGAGGAGGGGGCTGCTCAGAGCCCTGCAGTGGGACAGGGCCACGGGGGGGACAGTGCCTCCCTCAGCATGCGAGGGCTGCAAGCCCAGGCACTGTCTGACAGGTTTATGGCTGCACCCACGGTGCCACGGCCCGGAGCGTCGGTGCGCCAGGCAGAGGGGACGTGGCTGTGTTTACGGCTGTTTTGGATACGTTTCATCTCAAGGCATTTACAGCTGCCCTGGATACGTGTAATCACTGCTCACCAACTTGGTGGTTCATCCAAACACCTTCCACTTCACTGGGTAAAACAACCACTGCCTGCCTCGGGAACCTGTTTGCTTTGGGAGCGGGGAGGTGTTGCTGTGGGGCCACACTTTTACAAATCTGATGATGTTCCTCCACCTGCCTTTTGATCCTCTGTGCACAGGTAGAGGCCGTGCTGCTTTTGGGAGTGCCTGCAGTGCCTGACGGTGGGCTCCAAGGGAACACTGAGAATGCTTGTTATTGCTTGGTGTGCAGTGCAGGTGCATCAGGGAAGCACCAGGGATGCTGCAGGCACCTGGGGTGAGCTCTGGATGCTGCTGCTGCTGGTGACCAGCCTAACAGAAGTGGCAAACCAGTTCAAGCAATCCTTTTTCATACATTTTTCCAACTTCCCACAGCCCATGTCTTGGGATTTTTGAGCCAGAGATGTTGTTCTTGTATTTGAATAGTGTTTGGTGGATCTTGCTTCCAGTTTTTCCTCCTCCCCATTCCCGATGTTAACTTCACTTCTTTTACTGTTTTGACCTCTCCTTGTCAGAGCTCTACAAAAGGTCAGCTCAGTGTCAGTGCCAAGGCCGCCCAGCTGAGCAGTAACAGCCAGCCTATGCTGCATTTGATCTGCCATGACCAGAACTTCCTTAGATACTCATGATTTAAAAATTGGGCTCATGTTAGTCACTGAGCAGGCTGGTTCATGACCTGTTGTTGGGCACTGCTGAGACTGTCCCCAGGGCAGTCCTGCACTTTGGCTTCTGGTCCTGCCTGCCCACTGTGACCCAAGGGGGGGGTACTTTGCCATGTTGTGACACCACACTGCCCCATGCCCACAGCCGCCCAGTCTGGAGGTGTGAGCTCAGGCAGAGTGTGAGGGGCAGCCAGAGCCAGCCCTTCCTCCACCCTGTCCCCCAGAGGTGTCCCTGCAGCTGGGGTGAGGAACCAGGAGCATTGGTGCTCCTGTGAAATTGTGTTGGCCTGATGTCACGCTTCCTCCAGTGCCAAGGATGCAGATTGCCCATCGCTGGGACCTGTCCCCAACCCGATGTGGGAGCCTCTCAGTCTTGGGGCTGCCCTGCTCCAGCTCTTCCCTTGGATGACATCAGGCAGGGCACTCTGCTTGGGCCAGCAGCCAGCCTCTGATTTGGGTGCTCAGAGGCATGTGCCAGTCTGGCATCACTATCCTGCCCGTAGACCTGGCTCAGGACACCGTGTAAGCACAGGCACGCACCTCAGTGTTGTTTGTTCAAGGGTCTGCACAAGCAGATTACTGCAAGAGGAGCTGCCAAACTGCCTTGAATCATGTGCTGGCCTTAGAAATTCATGTTACAGACCATCTATGAAGCAACTAAGTCTTTGATTAGGCAACTGTGCTCCCCAGTTGTCCTCCAGCAGGCAGCCACTGCCCTGGCGAGGAATGCCATTGTCCTTCCATAGGAATGGGTTAAACACCCCCCCTCCTTCTCTTTGCAGCATGGCTTTGGAAGCAGGTTCGCCCAGCTTGGCAGCTGCTCCACCGAGGATCATATGGCAACAGCAGGGGGAAATCACCAAGCTTGGATCTGCTGCCAGGGCTTTTCAGGGATGCAGCTTCTGGTGGGTTGGTGGCACAGAATGGTGGAGGAGGTGATGTGTCTGGCAGTGCATCCATCGCATCCTCGGGTGAGGCCAAGGGCTCTGAGAGCAGGCCTGGGTGAACTGGCATGCCAGGTGCAGGATGTGGCTCCAGCATGGTGGGTGTGGGATGGGAATTCTCTGTTGCCAGAGCTATTCACCAGGACAGCAGGACCAGCACACAGGGACACGTCCAGCACTTGTCCTGAAGGCCACTGGGATGCCAAAACATGGGTCAGTCACCTTGGGTGCTGCCCTGTAGGTCAGAGCTCACGGGCAAGTTGCCTGCAGAAGATGCCAGTGTGTGGTGCAGAGGGCACATGCAGACAGAGCCACTAAACAGCAGCAGGAGGTTCCAGCTGGTGGTCATGGGCACAGAAGCAATGCAAGGTTTCAAGACAAAATTCCCTGAAATAACAGACGACACTTCTGGGAAGAGTGGGTCATTCCTGAAATCTGTATCTCTGGCAAGCCCACAATCATCTGATATCCTGAAACTCCATGTCCCACAGGGACCGCTGATGCTGCAGGAACCTTGCTGGTGACACTGGCTGTCACATCAGCCACAGCTGAGGGAGCACCAACCTGTGCACAGCCCCGCTCCCACCAGTGTTAACTGAGCCCTGAGCCATTCCCTGGGGTGTGGGGACCCTAAGGAGCAAGGCCAGTTTGCAAATCTTGTTGCCCTGGGCTGGAAAATGACTCCAGGGTGTGGAAACTGTGAAGCTGCTTTTGGCTTCTGGTATTCGTTGTATGAGCAACAGCCCAGTATTTCCAATTTCCCAGCACTTCGGTGAAAAAGTCATTGTTAGAAAACCATTCATTTATTAAAGTGAGTTTACAGAAAACAAACCAAGCTGAAAAAAACAACCAAACAAAAAAACCCTCACAAAACATAAATTGGATGGTTTGGAAAAATACGATGCTTCATAAACACCAGCAACTGTGTCAACAGTGGCACAGCTCAGCCAGGTGAGTGCTATTTGGGGAGGGAGGGACAGGGACAAAGGCAGGGACATCCCATCCCACAGTGACAGGGAACTAAGCTGGTCCATGGTGGAATTGGGCCAGCCATCAAGTGGGGTGAGGAGCCTGGGAACACACTGTGCCTCCCACCCCACCCTCACCCCTGCACCATTTCACAGAATCACAGAACGGGCCAGGAAGGGACCACAGTGGGTCCGTCTGGTCCAACCTCCCCTCTCAAGTAGAGTTATCCCAGAGCACACAACACAGGCTTGCATCCGGATGGTTCTGGAATATCTCCAGTGAGGATGACTCCACACCCTCTCTGGGCAGTGCTTGGTCATTCACATTCCTCATGTTCAGGTGGAACTTCCCGGGCATCAGTTTCTGCCCACTGCCTCTTGTCCTATTGATTGGCACAACCAAGAGCCTGGTTCCATCTTCTTGGCACCCCCTCTTTAGATACGTATAGACATGGATGAGGTCCCCTCTCAGTCATCTCTTCTCAGTGCTGAACAGGCTCAGCTCCCTCAGCCTTTCCTCAAAAGAGAGATGCTCCAGTCCCTTGATCAATTTTGTAGCTCTCCACTGGACCTGCTCCAGGAGCTCCATGTTCCTCCTGCCCTGAGGAGCCCAGAACTGGACAGAGCACTCGCTTTGTGGCCTCACCAGGACTGAGAAGAGGGGCAGGATCACCTCCCTTGATCTGCTGGCAATACTCTTGCCCAAAGTGAACCCTCATGGGGGCCCTGGTGCTGACTTTCATCCCTCCAGTGCTGGGCTGGAGCTGGCAGAGACCTGCTCCTTGTCCTTGGACTCCAGGGGGGCCAAAGAGGGCATCCCCTGGTGCATTTCTGTCTGTCCCACGATGTACACCTAGATGTCCTTGGGGGCAACAGCTGTGCCTGGGGCCAGCAGCTCTCCAGCCTCTTCCAGCCCAGTGGCAGGAGCACTCGCTCACTGAGTGCTGTGACCTTCCTCATTGCCAGTGGTACCAGCCAAGGTCGTTAACTCTCAGCCTTGTCCCCCTGCTCTTGTCCCAGCAGTGACTTCCCCAACATCCTGGTGGGACACAACTGCTTTGGCCCATGACACAGAGGTGGAACTGAGGAATGTGGTCTCGTCCTTGCTGGCTCCACTGGTGGTCCTAGGGCAGGGAAAAGAATGCAGTAGTCAGTGCTAAATTCCTTGAGCTGAAAATAAAGTAGGATAAGGAAATGCAGACAGGCATTCCCGGAGGTGAAGGCTCCGCCAGCCAAGAGCAGACTGCCTGCAGGCGCTGCTGCTCCCGAGCAGGGCAGAGGCAAAGGGTTGTACCTCAGAGAAGGAAGTACAAAAATAGGTTGTTGTTTCCAGCACTGGCTTTTGTGCTGGCCCTCTTTGCCTCCCTGTGAACGCCTGCACGGATCCTTATCCCACCAAGAACAGGGAGAGAAGGAAGAAGCCACAGGTGAGCAGAACGGCTGCTCAGTGCTGCACCGGGAGCTGGGCATCGAAGGGACGTGGCCGTGTGGGTGCCACCACCCAGGCACTCTGGAGAAATGGGTAAGAGAGCACACACACTTCTCAGCACGAGGTTTCAGTAATACTGAGGTGGTTGGTGCAGGAACACGTATCAACACATATCCAGGACCAGAGGAAATGGCCTCAGGCTGTACCAGGGGAGGGTGATTACATTGGATATTAGCAAAAATTTCTTCACTGAAAGGGTGGTTGGGTAACCTTGAAGGGACAGAAACTGGGAGAGTTAACATTTCTCCTTGAGCAGGTGATGTCTGTGGTCAGCTATGGCCAGGAATGAGATTTTGGGACATTTTTTGCTCTGAAAGGGCAGAGAAGAGGAGGGGATAGCAGGCTGCAAGCCTGAAAAATCACAAAAACTGGGAAGAGCAAGGCCAGCGCTGCACTCTGCTCTGTCCTGCAGCATCCCATGGGACAAGCTTGGACCTGCAGCTGTCTTTAAACTTGCAATGGTCTGCAATAGTTTTAAACTGAAAGAGAGTAAGTTTAGATTGGAAATTAGAAAGAAATCCTTCCCTGTGAGGGTGGGCAGGCCCTGGCACAGGGTGCCCAGAGAAGCTGTGGCTGCCCCATCCCTGGGGAGTGTCCAAGGCCAGGTTGGACAGGCTTGGAGCAACCTGGGCTGGTGGGAGGTGTCCCTGCCCCAGGGCAGGGGGTGGGAATGGGTGCTCTTTGAGGTTCTTGCCAACCCAAACCATTCTGGCATCCTCTGTCAAGAGCAGAGTGCAAGTCATTGCTCAGTAACCTGCTCCCCAAGTGAGCACGTGCTCTAAGCCTGCTGTCACAAACAGGCCGTGTGGGAGCCAAGCTTTAAAGTAATTATTCCATCCTGTTCTGAGGAGCCTGAAGCCATAAAGCACATGGAGAGCCGTGGTAGAAGCGCTGAAGAGCTTTGCTGCTGGTGTTTGGGTGAAGGTCACCCACTGCTCTCTAGAAAACACTGTTTGGCCTTCTCACCTTGGCGTGGTGGGATGGACACGGGCAGGGTCACAGGCAGGGACAGGGGCAGGGACATGGGCAGGGACAGGGACATGGGCAGGGACAGGGACAAGGGCAGTGACATGGGCAGGGACAGGGACACGGGCAAGGACAGGGACACGGGCAGGGAGAGGGACACGGGCAGGGAGAGGGACATGGGCCGGGACAAGGGCGGGGACAGGGACACGGGCCG
>JAWWEU010000002.1:1107628-1125835 GCA_035583155.1 Acropternis orthonyx | reverse complement strand
TCGGGGGCTCCTTCCCGGGCACGGCGCCTCCCCCGGGCGCTCCGGGCACCGGGACCCCGCGGCGGGAGCGGGGGAAGGGCCCGGCCGCGCCGCCCTCGCCCCGGTGCCCCCCGGGCCGCCCCGGCCCCTCCGCCCGGGCCGCCGCAGCCGGAGGCGGCGCGTCCTTGGGGAGCAGCTCGGGCGTGAAACGCGGCCGCGCATCCCAGCGCCTTCCCCCGCCCGCTGGATAAACACCCCGGCCCCCTCAGAGCCCTTTCCCGGCCGGTGCCGTGGGCCCCGGTGGGTTTCGGCTGCCGCGGTGCCGCCGGGGCTCGGTGGGATGCGGGCTGTGCTGCGGCGGGACCGCGGCCGTGGGGTCTGTGCCTGTGCTGCTCAAAGTCAGGGTTGATTACAGCAGTGTCCCCCCGAAGGGCGCCCGTCGGGTGCCGGGTGGCCGAGGGGCCACCTTGGCTTCTGCCCGTGTTCCCCGCGCACCTGGCGGTGCTCGGGCTCGGGAGCCGTGCCAGAGAGGGGCCACGGAGCCTTCGGGACTCCGCGCTCGGGCTGGCGAAACCACGAAATCGATGGATGAGCAGCGCGGCCACCGTGTCAGCCTCGCCGGTCCTTGGCCGTGGGCTTTTATTTATTTTTCTTTTCAGTGGTACGTTAAAAAAAAAAAAAGAAAAACAAACTACAAAGCGACCTTCATGTATTTTGTAGCGTAAATAAGATTGCAGGCTTGATTTCCTATTATTTGTCGTTTTACCCGAGCGGTGGTGAGCTGGCCGCGGCCGTGTGCTCACAGGGACTCGCTGCTGGCTCTGTGCGTTACCCATCACCAGGGATTGAGTGGAGTCGTAGCGTCATTCTCGGAGCTGTTTTATGCTGGAGAGTGGCAGCAGGCCAACCGCCCAGTGCACACGAGATGTTTAGAATAATTAGTGATGGAATACCCTTTTAAAATAATTGTTTGGGTTTATCTAGCACTCAATTGTAGTGATCTCTATCTCTAAAAATAGGCAGGCCCCTGTGTAATGAGCCTCTTAGTATAAACGAGGCACGTCTTGAATGACTGTTGTTACTTCTGGGATGTCCGAGACCGATGCTTTTGGGGGTTTTGCCAAACCTTCTGTCTTAACTGTTTCCCCCCCCCCCCCCTCTCCCCCTGCTGCAGTGAGTAACGTGGCTCTTGGCCCTTACGGCACGTAGCTGTGTGCTGCCCAGAGGCCGGGCTCAGGAGCCCTCGCTGCTCAGGGCTGGCACAGAAGGCTTCCCGCCGCTCCCCCGGCAGCCCAAGGGGTCGCGTTTGTTCCCTCAAATCAAATCCGTGCTGAGCGCGCCGCCGGCGCTCCCGCTCCGAGGGCCTGCCTGGTCCCGGCTCTGCCGCTCCCCGCGGGGATGTTCCCCGAGGCACAGCTGGGTGAGGGCACAGCTCTCGGTAGTTAGGGATGAGGATTGCACGAGGAATCCTCTCACGTTTTGGTGGGGTGGTTATCAGGGCGTGGCGGATGAGCTGTGGCCCAAACCTCCCCTGCGCACGTGCTGGTTAAAAGTTTGTTTTCAGAAGCCAGCACGCTGGCCCAGGCCTCTCAGGTGTTGCTGATGTGCAAGAGTACTGGCTCCTCAGCTCAAGAGAAAAAAAAAAAAAAAGCCCAGCTTTTTCCAGCAGGAGGAGAATTTTCTGTATGAACGCCTGTTTTTTTTCTGAGAGGACACTGTGCTTGGTGTTTGAAACGGGAGGTGTCTCATAGCTTTACTCACACTATGTTCGCAGACCTCAGCCCATTTTGATATTTGCCCCCAGTTTATCCAGGTTTATCTGCTCAGGTGAAAGTTTAGTGCCCTTTTGTGGGCTGTGTGTATTTTGGGAATGGAAATGCAGTTCCATAAGGCCTTAGTGGAAGGCCTCTTGCTTGCTATGAGCATGTGAGTCTTCTGGAGCACTCTTGTTATAACTAAATGGGACTTTTTTCTTTTTTGAAAGCCACCTGTGTTTTGGTTTAAGTGAATAAAAGCTTCTAAGTGGCTGGGCTTATTAGCTCAGACAGGGTGTCGTCATGGTTTGAGGCTGTGACCAGGTCAGGCTCTGCTGCCCCCTGGCAAACTCATGCCCACACTCAGTAAAGCCCACACCACTGTCTCCAGAGACCGTGTGAAGGAACAAGGGTTTCCTCTTAAACAGGAGGATGGCAACTCGGCATTGGTGTTTTGGAGATGCCATGTGTGACTTGAGGAAGTTTTGGGAGTGGCAGTGGTGGTTGTGCCCCTGGTGGGGAGCGTTTCACTGCGTGTGGGGGCTGGATTGAGTGTGTCAGTGCTCCTGGGCGCCAGGGCGCTCTTAGGTGAGGCTGAAACTGTCTCCAGGTGCTGTTGGTGAGAGGGTCACTGAGGCTGATGCTTGTGTTTGAAATCTGGTGGGTGCAGGACCCTGAGGATCTGTGCTGGAACACCTGAGGATGTGGTCTGATGAAGAAGAGACCAGCGCTCCTGCTGTTTCTGCAACTTCTGAAAGCAGTAGGTGCTTGGCATCTTGGAAACTGAGGCCGTGCAGCTGCTGCAGTATGGATTTCAGTTTACATGTAAGATTGAAACTCTAGCTTTGTGCTGTATTTATCAGTGGAAGCTGTTACTCATGTACCTTGGTTTTAAAGGGAATACCTCTATAGTGGAAATGTTGTGTGACCGGGAAAAAAAAAAAAAAAAGGAGCTCTGTGAGTTGATTATGTAAGCAAATGAAATGACGTTTTAAAGCAAGTTTCTTTCCTGTTTGCAGACACTGTGGCTGGTTTTTTTGCTATTTCCTACTGCTTAGCATTTTTTCAGTCCTTCTAGGGAATGTTGTTTTGCCTGGTAGGTTTGAGAAATAGTTGTTTTCGCAATTTAAACCCTTGGTAGGTATGAGAAATGGTTGTTTTTGCAATTCAAATCCTCAAAGAGGCCAGCAGCAGATTCTGGGAGCTGGCAGGAGCCAGCTGTGAGTCTTGGGGGCTGTAGCTGACCACAGCAGCAGCACATCTGTGCATTTACAAAATAATTAACGTGAAAAAGAAAGGAAACCCACGTAACTAATACTACTGTGGGAGCTGAGCCCAGAGCGATGCTCCCGACAGTGATCCTCTCAAGAATGTCTGTTTGCAAAGGGAATGGGGATCCTTTTCTGTTCTCTGCCTCCGGGTCAGCTGTGCTGTTTGTCAGTCCCTGTGCCAAGGGAATCCATCACCTGCACAGAAGCTGCCCGGGGTTACCTTGAGCCTGTTCCCGGTGGGAGCTCAGGGCTGAGTCAGTGCTGGCGGCCCAGGCTGTGACTCAGTGCTGTCCCCTTGGATGCACGGCCAGCCTGCTGCCAGCACAGCCCGGGAATAACCTGATCCCAGAGATGTCCTCGGTGGGTATCGCCTGCTTACAGGGGTCTGGGAATGTCGGGCTACCTTCTGTGTAATGGTGTGTGTGTTGGTGGAAGCTGGTTGTTACTGAGCTTTGCTATATGTGCTACCAGGGAGCGCAGGGGCCAGGAGCTTCTTTGCTTTGTACGGTGTTACAGTTTTATGTCTTTGCGGATTGTGTTAGTTTTTTTAATTTTTATGGGTTTTTTTTTTGTAATTTATGTGCTTAAAGAGGAATGGTGCTTTGTTTTTCTTGTGGAGAAATGTCTTCCCTGATGTTCCAGGGTTAAGTCTCTTTGTGTTTCTGTCTCCCAAAGTGAGGATGTTGTCTGTGCTTTTAAATCAGGATTTCTTCATAAAAAATGTCTTTATTGGGAACTCCTGCCGTCTCCCTGTGCTTCTGGGCTCGATTTCCTGTTGCATGGCATCACACTGTCAGTGCCCCTGAATGACATTGGTCAACACCTTGAAAACTCCATCAGATTTGAAAAGAGGGTAGATATGTCACAGGTAAGTGCTGAGAAGTTGTGTGAGGACAAGAATCTGCGAGGAGGGAGTTCTCAGATCAGTGCTCTGCTGAAAGGAAAGCTGTTGGCTGAGTGCATAGGTATTTTTGGACATCAGAGGATCTTTGTGGTAGGGAGACAAACAGGAAATCAAGTTTCACTGGTAGTTCCAGTAGAAGCTGTGTCCTTATTTTACTGAGCATCCTTGTCTCCACTGTGGAAGTGGAGTGATCTAGCTGTAGGTGATAGAAGAAAACAAAAGGTTTTGGGTAGGGTTCTCCACCCTGCCCCTGGGGGCTGAAGAAGGAGGGAGATGAGGGAAGATTTTGAATTTCTCTGTAAAGGCTCCTGTAGTTGTTTGGGTTAATGTCCTTTTATAGGTGCACAAAGGCACCCGGGCCAGGATTTTTCTGCGCAGAGTGCTTTTGGCAGAGATGCAAAAGGAAGGACTGCTCGGTGGATTGAAGAGGAATTTTTTGTTTTAATTTATTTTAAAGAAATTTTAACAGAATGCACTTCTTGGATCTGCATCTTGAGTCCTGTGGGTAAGATGGTGAGTGTCCTGAGTATTGTTGTTCAGAGGAAACATGGGAGGAATATACTGTATTTTGAATTTAAAGTAGAAATCTTCCTCATTTGAGGGTGAATCTGATGCTGCATGGCAGAGGGTGCTCTCTGCTTACCTTGCTTCCTGGTGTTTTTGTTACTATGATACATTTAAGTTGCAGTAGCAATTTTGTGATGGGCCTTTTGTAATATTATGCTTGAGGACTATACCAGTGCCAACTTATCTTTGTTCAAACTTTCAATTTCCCAATGGCTTCTCCTTTCTGCTATTAATTTTGTTGTATCAGCTCTGGGAAGAGATGAGCTGTTTAAAATCTGGTCAGAAAGAGAACAAACGAGCCTGGAAAACACTCGGTTTTTTCATTTGTAAGATGTAATGTGAAAATGAAGTTTTTACATAGGAATTGTGAGGCAGCCTCAACTAGGAGTATTTTTTTCCCCGTTTAATCTGTGTAGGTTTTAAGATTTGCAGAGATAATTAGTACCTGCCTTTGCCATTCTGAAGGGCTTCTGCTGAAAGTGTTCAGTGTGCCTAAAATGAGGTTGATTTTTATTTAGGCTGATTTACTCAGCTCCTCAAATTGATTAGCAAATGAGCCTTTAAGTTCAAACTTTCACTGCCTTTTTCTTTGCTTAGGTATACTCTAATCTTTGTGCACAGTCTGTTGGGAAACTACTAGAGGGGAAAAATATCTTTGATTTCTTTCTTTATATGCAGATTTTAAAAAACTTGGTTTACAAAGAGCATTCTGAATCAAAACTCCGTTTTATTTTTTTCCCCTCAAATGTTGAGCACAGGTACTGAGTATGTAATAAAAACCCCCCCAGAACTCTTTATATATAGTCTTGCAGTAAGACCATAGTAGGATCTTTAATTCAAAAGCATGATCAGCCCTATGTTTGCATTAATTAAGTTTGCACTCCATGCAGATTAGATGGAAAATAAGTGTGACCAACCCTAGCAGAAATCTCCAGCTAGGGCTAATATAAACACCAAGGCCCAGACCATATATCAGGAAATTTGTGCAGCAGAAATTACCAGGGACCTGAGAGAGCACTGAAGGAAGATATCTCTGTAGGGTTGCTCGGGGGGAAGAGTACAGCCCTCAAAGTGATGAAGCCCTGGCTGCTCTTTGGAGGATAATAAGAAAAAATGCATTCTGATCAAACCTAGACTCAGATAACTCATTTCAGTGCTGCATTTGGCCTTAGACTTGCCATGTTTTTCACAGCCAAAGATAGAGGATCAGTGCTGGTATATTTAAACCTCTGAAAAATGAGAAGAATTAATATAAGCCTATGGCTGAACTGTGCTTTGTTTGGGAGAAACTTGTAATAAGGCTGGCTCAGTGGAGGAATCAGGGTTATATCCCTCCTCCACTGCCCAGGTTTTAGAGCTTGCTCTTGACATGCACAAGTAGCTCACACTGGGAGATCAAAGGAGGAGGAAATAACTTGTCTTTTGTCAGATGCTTACTCACTTTTATAACCTTGATAGCCCTCTGTCAAGTTTACACCTGGAAAACTCTTTGTAGCAGGTGTGTTTTCCACAGTATGGAAATTAGCAAGGAGTGAGTGTTAAGTGGGGAGAGATCTCCTTGGTGATAGCCTCTGAATCTGTAAGAGAAATAGCATTTTCTCACTTAAATTTTGGTAGTTTTGGTAGCTGAACTTGTCAGCTGGTTGAATAGCCCCTTTTGGATGCTGACTCTGTGCAGGTTTGCAGCCTGTTGGACCTGTTGCCTGTGGAGTCTTACACAGAGTCTGGCTGCTGTTTCACATCTGTGGAGCCACAGGCAACTGTACAGTCATATTCCATGTTAAACCAGAGTCATCTTTTCTGTCTAGACTAAGGCATATTGCCATTGTTTTTTACCTGTAAGCTCTTCAGAGCAGCCATGTGACACATTTGTATTTTCTCAGCAGCAGTGGCTTTGATGTCTTCTCTGGGACTGCGGCCCCTCTCTTGGTTAGAAGCGCTCTGGGAGCCAGCAAAGTCATCATTGGAGTGCTAAGAGTAGATCTGCTTTCCTGGGATTTAATGTGTATTATTCAGACTTTCTTGTAGTCATATTTTTACAGATGCTTTTTATCTCCCGCCGCTTACCAGCGCCAAGTGGTGTTCTGCAGTTTGATGTCATGTGATGCTGTGTTTTGATAACAAAGAGGAGCTGGAAATTAATGCTTAACTCAAACCAGTGATCCTGGCAGTTGTGGGTTGGGTGTGTGTGCCAGCATTTTGATTTGAGTTGGGAATATGCTTCTGAGTTCAAAAAACATGTGGTACGTGGGGACATGGTTTAGTGATGGACCTGGCACTGTTAGGTCGGTGGTTGGATTTGATGGTCTTAGAGGTGTTTTCCAAACTTCATGATTCCATGATTCTCTGACAGCCTCCTACTTGTCTCCACCTCTGTCCTTAGGCTGGCATCCCCCCTTTGGGGGATGGTGAGTGCAGAGATGAGCTACAGGGGCACAACCACTGCTTGTAAGTTTGTGATTGGATGGTACTTCTTTCCCTAATGAGTGCTCAGACTTTGATTAATCAGAAGCTAAATCAGGACCTTTTGCTGAGCTGGCAGCCCTTAAGAACGTGAGGCAGAAAAGTGCAGCTGAGGCAAGCAAAAGCAGAAAGGTCTGATGGGGAGCATGTGTGCCTGTGCTTTTGGCAAGGGACAGGCAAAGGGGCAAAGTCTCCCAGGAAAAGCTTCCATGAAAGCAGAGAAAATCCTCTCCTCACTCCGTATCCTGCTATACATGCTTGAACTGGTGGGAACTCGAGCCCAGTAGCCTCCCCTCTATTCCACGAGGACTGTCAGGTCCTTCCATCATAGTAAAACCCACAAAATCTGTTTTTTTTCCTGTGTCTTTGAAACTCTTTGCAAAAAATCTGGGAAATTACATTAAATATAACTCTGCTCTTTTCTGTGAGGATGATAATGAGTTGGGAATGCTTTCCAGGTAAGGGTGCATTAGTGGGAAAGCCTATGGGTAGTTTGTCCCTGTTTGATGCTTTGATATCAGTTGATTTCCACAGACCTTAGTGCTGACGAATGCGGATAATGAGGGATAGTGAGTACTACTGTAGCTCTGTCTGTTGGGTTTTTTTCCCCTGGTGCAGTCCTAGTTTCTCCTCTCTTATCCCCTGAAAGCTATTCTTAGTAAGTGGTTGTTTTTCTTGAATTGAATGAATAATCAGTATTTCGTTCACTGTCCTTACATATGCTTAAATATAGTATTAACCTAATCTTCTTATATGCTTTTCCTTCTGCTGCTCCCGAGTTCCTAAAGGAATCAGGTTCACTGTTAATAAGATCTATGAATGAACTTGCCTGGAAATAAAAATAGTTCTTTTGGACTTTGGCTGGTATTTATTGCCAAGATGGTAATTTACTTATATTTTTGGAAGACAGCACCGTTCTTCGTGCATACAACTTCTGTGCAGTCAAGAGTACTTCTTCTGTGTACGAATTCCTTAGACACGGTCTGTGATAAGTTTTGGGGTTTTTTTTCCTGCTTGGAAAGTACAATGACTGGTGAGGAGGGAGAGAGGGAAGGAAGGAGGGAGGGAAGGAGGGAGCTCTCCGTGGTACCGAGCGGGGCGGGGAGGCAGGCTGGCTGTGCCCGGCGCATCCCGCATCCCATCGCGGTCCTGCCGCACGGGAGCGGCTCCAGCGCCTGGCTTTGGCCGCTCGGTGCTGAGTTTGGGTGGCTGCTGTGCCCAGCGGCTCTGCCTGCCCTGCCCCACCCCCGCTCCCTCTGCTCCCAGCTCTGCTCAGGCCTCCAGCACACCAGGAATATCATCTCTGAACATCAGACCGTGGTCGTGTCACTCCGGAGGAGGAGTAGATATAATATCACTTCGATAAATGTAGCTTAAATAACTATAGCTTAAATAAAAATAACTAGTGTTCCTGTAACTCCCTAGTTTTTTCTCAGCTTGTCGTTCTGTGGCTGCGTCTCAGATCGTGATTCCTGCTGGCTTTTTTGTAGCCCAGATAATACCCAGCCCTACTAGACAGTATTCCCAACCCCACTGCTCATTTTCCATCACTCCTCATGCAATTTTTTCTTGGACAAAACCAAGTGTTCTTCGTGCAGGCCTCAGTCTGGTGTCAGAGTCAACAGCTCAGCTGAAGGTGGGCCATCATCCTTCTGAGGCCAGTTTGCCCAGGTATGGACATACACAGCTTCTCTCAGCATCTGTGGTGCCCTTGCTGGCTTTCAGCCTTCTCTAAGTTCAGAGTTCCTAGAATATCCAGAGTTGGGAGGGACCCACAAGGATTATTGAGTCCAGCTCCTGGCCCCCAAGAAGGGCTGTTCTTCTCCTTTCAACCTGGTATTTCCTCAGTCTCTTGTTCAATAGATGTACTTTCTTTTCAAGTTGGATTTCCAGTCTTAAGCGAGCGTCCCCGGTAGATGTGAGAGCATTTTCGAAGTAGCTGCTCTTGATGGCTTTCAGTGAATGCGGAAGGGACTAGAAATACAGCATTTTACTCTTGTAATAAAAGCTCTGTTGAGGAATATGGCTATTGACTGTTGCTCTCTTGCCAGAATATCACCTCATCTATGGGACACAGCTTGGCTGAAACAGGCTCCCTTGAATGCTAAAGGAAAGAAAAGCCAATATTTTGAAGGTCATAGCTTTTCGAGTGTAGTGATAGAAAGTAGGGAAAGAAGTATTTCTCCTTGTAGCTTTCAGCGTAGCAGAGCTCCTCAGCATGAGCTAAGGTTTTGGCTTGGGTATTTGTGCTTCTCCCTGGGTCACAGACCTTCCTTGCTGCCTGCTAGTGCATTCTTGTCTAGGTTTGGTATGTTGCTGTAGTCCAAGTTGTAAAAATACAAAGTACAGACTAATACAAAAATTGTATTAATTGTATTCATGGATATTTTTACATCCAGTGGTACTTAAAATGCATACAAACTCCTCTTGCTCCAGAGGTTTGCTGGACTTCAGGTGTGCATTGTCCTGGCAGCACTGCTAGTGAATACTGCTTTAATGTGTGTGCAGTGGGGTAGTTGTGAATAACTGACTTTTGGATCTGTCTTAGGAGGCTGCTGGTGTTTTTATTGGAGGATTTCATCTCCCAGAGCTAAAGCCTTGTTTTATTGTGTAGTGCGTGTTCACAGTGCTTAGGTTATCCTTCAGAGAATAGCTGACTCCCTGTATTTCTGAATCAATAGCTGCTTCTTTACCTCACAGAAAATGCATACAGTATGTCTGTGTATATGAAATACATGCGTATGTATAATATTTTATATTCAGTACTTTGCCCAGAATAAAACCTTCAGTCTAAAAAGAATTTAACTACAGTAAATGGTCACTGAAGTGGGTGCATAATCTGGATTCCACTCAACACCTTGTTTTGTTCACATATGAACTGACGTACTCTTTGCTTCTGTGGCTGAGATCACTTAGGTGGCCTTGATGGCATTAAATGACTCTTTCTCTCTATAGTTTTGTTGTGTTGAGCCCAAAGCAAATGTTATGCCTTGAGTTATTTGCTCCCCTAGGTCGGTGTGCCAAGGGAATGGGAAATTTGCACCCTCTTGATGGCGCGGGTCTGCCACAGTCTGTGCAGAAGCAGTGCTCCTCTCTTTGGTGATCTGTTGCTGCTTTTCAAACCTTGGGACCTGATGGTCGTCTTTGGGCCTTATGTGTGTGTTGGTGTAGGTGTGGGGAGCTGCAGAGCCAGAGGCGGGATGTGGTGTCCGGGTATGTGTGTCCCCTGTGAGATGGGGAGGGTGGCAGCAGGCATCTTGGATGGCACTGCAGTGCTGTGCTTTTGCCTGGAGTGGAAATACAACAGAGCAGGGGAGACATAACTGGTTTCCAGCAAAACCACGGGCAAGTGCCCCATGTCCCCAGGTGAAGGCTGACATCCCTCAGGGTTTTCATCCTTTCTTCACAGCTTGGGGCTGGATGGCGGCGGGTGCCGCTTGGCTGCTGCCTGCCTGCAGCACACACGGAAGGCTGGCAACTCTGCCCTCCTCCTGGGGCCACCCAGACATGCTTTCTGGAAGGCTGTAGAAAAATAGATGTGCTTGTGGCTAATCCACTGTACTTTCTCTGCCAACATTTGCAGCGTGTATCAATTCTACCTGAAAAGCATCGATTGTTTCTTGCCCTTGTTTCTGTACAACGCTCCCTTCCAGGACTGATAATTGCTTCCCTCTTTCCCTCTCCCCCCTCTGTTTCCACAGCCAGACTCTGATTTGCTTTTTTAGACACATCAGCTCTTGAGACCTCCCTCAAACTCCCTGTGCCACGTATCACCCCGTAGTCCTTCCCTGTTTGTCTTCTTCTTTGAAGTGATGGTGATTTGCAAGAGACAGCAAAGGGGAGCAGGGTCCTGTATGCAGTTTGCCCATGCCTCATGCAATGACGAATACCTAACACTAATAATTCTCCTGTATTGGTAAATTTTCCCCTTGGCAGGACTGACCTCTCCCTTTTTAAGCCCTCTCATTCTGGAAGTTGCCATCATCTGTGCAGAACTGGTTAATTACTATGGTGTCCTGTCAAATACCACATTGATTTATTCTTATTGATACAAGTGGTATTAACTTCAACTTCATCCCTTCCCCATCTGACTGGTGATGGTGACTGTTACAAAAGAGGTACAGTTCCTTGAGAGAGGGACACTGGCAAAAGCCATTTGGATATCCAGGGGAGGTCAGTACTCCTGTTTCTGACCAAAACTTCACTGATGCACGTGAGAGCTCTAGTAAACTGGTAGTACACAGGTTGGTTGCTGGGTTCCCATGAGAGGTGTGATCCTCTCTGAAGCTTCTGAACTTGAAGGACCCAGTGTGGGATCAACAAAAAAACCCCACCAAGGTGTTGTAATTTGCTAAATTATGTTAAAAATAACATCAGAAGCTCAATATGTGTAACTGAAATAAATACCATGCCTCTCACCCATTATTAAGACTTAGATTTTATGAACTCCTGGGGGCAAAACCTCACGTGACTTATGTTTTTGTCCTTTTTTTTAAGACCAAAATTTCTTCACCCCTCCTTCTAATATGTCTGCTATAACTGTTACTATGGCAGTATAGTTTTGTAAGCAACCACTTAAGTAACTCTAGCCCTCTCATTCCAGTGAAAACTGATGAATTTGGCAGGACTCGTGCCTGCAAATGTGCAAAGATTGGAGAAGCCACTGAGAGCTGCAGCAGCTCAAGACATGGGTGTGTAGGTAACTCCATCAGGTGCTGTACCTGAGTAAAGCTGAGCCAGTTGGGATGCTTGTGGAAAAGAGCACAGGCAGTATGGGAATCTTCATGCTCTGGGAAGCCACAGCCACAAACATGGGGAAGGGTGAGGTTTTGGATGTAAGTTGGGAGAAGCATTTTGTGTTTCATATGGAGCAGTGAAATGATTTATTTCAGCTTTGACACATTTTGAGCATCTGTGTTTCTAGTCAAGACTACAGTGCTTTAACCAAATTTTTTCAGCCCTAGTATTTTTTTCTTTTTTTTTTTTTTTTCTTTTTTTGATTAATGGAACTTTTCCAAACACATAAATGCAAAGGAAAAATGTTCCTCATATCTACCCACTAAAGGATAAGCAGTGACAGGACAAGGGGGAATGGCTTTAAAGCTGAAAGAGAGTAGGGTTACATTAGACATAAGGAAGAAATTGTTCCCTGGGAGGGTGGTGAGGCCCTGGCACAGGTTGCCCAGAGAAACTGTTGCTACCCATCCTTGGAAGGATTAAAGTCCAAGCTGGATGGGGCTTGGAGCAACCTGGTCTAGTGGAAGGTGTCCCTGCCCATGGCAGGGGGTGGAACTGGATGAGTTTAAGGTCTCTTCCAACCCAAACAACTTTGTGATTCTATGATCTGGAAATTTTATAATTGACTACTTACTTCTTCCCCTCTAAACATATGTAGTTTCAGATTTATCTTGCTGAAAGAGTCTTTGGGGCCACTTTGTGTAACTAACTTAGTAGGTAAAATAGGCTTAAGCATTCCAACTCTCATTAGTCTCATTTCCTTTGACTTTCAGGTACAACTTTTAATACTCAGCAAAAGATGTTATATTATCTGAAAAGCTGTTTATCAATTTTTATCGGAACTAAAAAGACTAATGAAAATGAATGTATGAGTTACCTCCTGACAACTCAGTCCCTGGGGGAGAATTCTTCAAAGCTGTCTTCTGCAGTCATCTTGGTACACTCACAGGTTTTAGTCCAGTTGCCCTCTGCGGTGGTTTTTGCTGAAGGGAGACCTTATTGCTCTCTACAACTACCTGAAAGGAGATGATAGACAGATAGGGATCAGTCTCTTCTCCCAGGTAACAAGTGACAGGGCAAGAGGAAACGGCCTCAAATTGTGCCAGAGCGGGTTTAGATTGAATAGCAGGAAAAATTTCTTCACTGGTCAGGGTGGTCAGGCACTGGAACAGGCTGCCCAGGGCAGTGGTGGAGTCACCATCCCTGGAAGTGTTCAAAGAGTGCGTGGATGTGGCACTTGGGCACATGGTTCAGTTCTGATCACGGAGATCCTGGGTTAACAGCTGGACTCGATGTTCTTAGAGGTATTTTCCAACCTTAGTGATTCTATGATTCCATGTGTAAGTAATGCAGGCCAAGAGTCCTGACCTGTGCCCAGTCATACCAGCGTCTTCCCTCTCTCTTGCTCTCCTTCTGCCCTGTCCAAATCTGGGTGCTTTCCTTGCTTATCCTGTCAAACTCAGGGATATATTACAATTTCTTGCCTAAGAAGGTGGCAGGTGCCATTTCTGCACAATGTGGCTGTAAAATGTCTAATATTCTGTGATGGCAAACACTCTGCCCACACACCAGAGTGGTGATGGCAGTCAGATTTTACACCATAAGTGTGGTTGGTGTTTGTTTTTCGTTTTTTTTTTTAACATACAGATATTTAATATTGAATAACACAAGGAACTGCTCTGGAAGGGACAGTGCGAGTCAGTCTTATGTTAGAGAGATCCCTGACAGCCAGTTGCATGCCAGGTCCTGAGGAAGGAAGGCTTCCAGGAACTCGCAAGACTGACTGAGAGTCAAGGTGCATCAACAGTTGGCTTGAAGTTCTCCAAATCTGCTCATATTTTAGTGGGGGAAAAGCAGAAATATGTGAAAGGTAACACTTTCATATTCTTAGAAGTTCAGCAGCTTGTTTTCCCCTGAAATATTGCAGTGCTGAGACACAGACACCAACATCCTGGAAGCTTCCACCAGGGAAATGCAGACTGTCAGTGAAACTTGAGCCACAAACACAGGGTGCTTTGAGTTTGGCTTGCTGCTGCCATGCTCCCTCTCTGGGACAGGCTCAGGGTGGGCCTCTGTGGGGAAGAAAACCCAGTTTGTTCTTCTACAGTCCCCAGCTCTGCCCAGATCACAAAATGGCTCTATATCCATAAATAGGGAAGCAAGAAGAAAACAACTGACCTGGAAACGTGATTTCCAACGAACCCAACCCTTTGTTAGAAAAACAGCATGATTCAGGTTTCTTTCACAGTCTTTTTAACTTTCCTGTGCATGGAGTTCCTATAATGTTCAAGTTAAAGCCAAAGGATTAAAGAGCTCTGTAAGTCTCCCCCATTATATGCACAACATATATTTAAAAAATAATAATATTAAGCCTGGTCAAAAAGCTGGTGGTGGGTGTCCCGGCTCTGGGTACACACGTGCAACCCATGATTTTTGTTCTTGTGCTTTCTGGCATTTTGAGCACAGCAGGCACAGTTTTGTGATGTATCTCCTGGGAGGAAAGCTGTTGGCGAGCTGCAGGCTGGTAGAGAATGGTTGGCATTGGGATTGGTGTCAGAGGATAAGCCCAAAATTGCCCCTCTGCCTTTGTGAGACTCCACCTGGAGTGCTGTGTCCAGGTTTGGGGTCCTCAGGATAAGAAAGACATGGGCCTGTTAGGGTGGGTTGAGAGGAGCCCATGGAGATGCTCCAAGGGCTGGACCCCCTCTGGAGCCAGGCTGGGAGAGCTGGGGAGGGTTCCCCTGGAGAAGGGAAAGCTCCAGGGAGATCTGAGAGCCCCTTGCAGTGCCTAAAGGGGCTCCAGGAGAGCTGGAGAGGGGCTTGGGACAAGGGATGGAGGGACAGGACACAGGGAATGGCTTCCCACCGCCAGAGGGCAGGGTTAGATGGGATACTGGGAGGGAATTCTTGGCTGTGAGGGTGGGCAGGGCCTGGCACAGGTTGGGCAGAGAAGCTGTGGCTGCCCCTGGATCCCTGGGAGTGTCCAAGGCCGAGTTGGACGGGGCTTGGAGCAACCTGGGACAGTGGAAGGTGCCCCCTCATTGGCAGTGGGGTTTGAAACAAAGTGTTTTTTAAGGTTCCTTTCAACCCAAACCATTCTGTGTTCTATGATTCTATGAAATGTGTACAGTGTCTTTGTTAAGCCCTTTGTCCAGCCTGTACATTTTACTTTGGTGAACCCTTTTTCCTGAAGTTGCAGCATCTTCTTCTACTGCTTTAGCTTCATCTTGGTGCTATAAACTGCAATCAAGTTGCCTCTCACCAACAAAATTACAGAAATTCATTGGCTGGGTGTTTAAAAGTAGAAGTCTGGGAATAAGATGCCATATTTTGGGACTCCTGAAGCAAAACCCTTCATTTAAGGACTGTGGAGAGTGACTTGACACAGTAAAAGCTGGAGAAGATATTCCTACATGCTTAGTGCAGGACCTAATGTCATGTTTTTGAACACTGCTGAACTGAGTGATACTTATTTAGCATCTTTTATTATTCTGAGACATTAAGTACAAAGTGCTCACATGTGTCTAATCTTTGCCCTAGGATGGGAGTACGACTGAAAATAATCAGTCTGCCTTGGTCTGAAGGCTGAAAAATATCACTGCTGTTCAAAGGAGGAAAGATTTGCATTCCTCTAGTATGTGCTGAGCGTGGGTAGAAGAAGCATGAAGGAGGTTTTACAGGTATTTTTTTAGAAGGTGTTAAGGTGAAATCCCTGGTCAGTCACTGTAGCAGCTCTTATCAGTAGGTGCAGGAAAGTCTGCTCCGAAGTGGGGCAGATTGCTCCAGGGCCGGAATTGGGCAGCATGGCTGGGATGGGTGGGTTGCCCTGGCCCTGCTGGGCCTGTAGCCTGAATTCCTGTCCCCAGTCTGTCTGCAGTCCAGGCTAAGGTTTTTTCAGCTGTTGTCTAAAAGGTACTAATATGGAACAGAGAAATTACGTAAAATTTATGTCTTACATTCCATTGCCTTTCAAAAGCTGCTGCTTAGTCTGGAGGTTGCACTATTGTAGTGCTTCAGTTTGACTAATGTTTAAAACAGCTAAATGAGTAATATAAATGTTTAAACATTACCTATAGTGAAATCATCAACAACAAGATTAAAGCTTAAGTTCCCCTGAACACATTTATGGTAATTTTGCCCATGTGAATAATTCCTTTGGCTTCAATCACATCCTCTTCTAAGGTAACTGCTCTTACACATGCTCTTACAGATGATGCTGTAAAAGGAGGAGTGTCATTAAAATATTTGATTTTGAAATAATTTTGTTTCAGCATTGAAATTTTGTGTTGAGGCTTTAGGCTGTCAAACATACCAGTGCATCAGTTAATATAATTTTCTAAATTTTATATATATAAATATATACAGGAAATGACAGACTTAAAAGTCAGAAATAAAAGAGTTCTTTGCTGGTACTATGTGAATATGTGAAGCTGTTTTTGGTGAGAGAACATTTGAAAAATAATTTATGCTGTGTTTGTTCTGAATACTGAATATTTGAGTGTTCCAGAATAAATGATGAACATATTATTATTTGATACCAGCAGTAAAGGCAGTAACAGCTTGGATATTACTTCATGGAGTAGTATCCTTTTTTTTCTTTTCTTCACCCATGGATTCCTGTTGCTTAATAGCTGCTGAATTTTCATAGCTTTTGAAGTGTCAGTGAACTTCGTTTCAGTGTCTTACAAACAGATGCTTTCTATACGTAAGTTCAAAAAGAGTTTATGTCAAGGGAAGGAGACACATTTGACAGCTTTTGTATCATGCGCAAACTGCACTTACTGCTTTTTCCAATTGCAACATGTGTGCCCTTTTTTCCTAAGCTTTTTTTTTTTTTTTCCCCACTGTGGCGACCGGTTGCTAATCTGTCTTTATTTACTTTAGAATTTTAAACGAGCAATTCAAAAGGGCTGTAGGGATCATGGTTTGGATTTGGGCTATTATTTCTTTAATTCAGTCTGATAAACTGAAGTCGTTGTCATCATAGTTATCAAATTGTTTCTTCATATTTAGATGGAAAAACTGTTTTGAGAGGAAACCCCAGTTCTGTGGTTGTGCTGTTCAACTGAGTTTATAGTCTGTGGCACAGACTCATCTGCTTTGTGCATGAAAGGACATGTCATGTCATAGAATCATAGGCTGTGCTGAGTTGGAAGGGACCCATCAGGATCTTCGAGTCCAACTCTTGGCTCTGCAAAAGACTCCCAAGAATCCCACCATGTGCCTGAGAGTGTTGTCCAAATGCTCCTTGAACTCATGTCTTTTTACTGTTCTCTGAGATCAGGAGCAAAGTCGGCCGTGAAGTCATGTCTTTCTCATGTTCCCTAAGTGACTGTGACACAGGCAGATAGTGATAGAACAAGGGGAATGTTTTTAAACTAAGACAGGAGAGATTTAGATGAGATGTTTGGAATAAATCCTTCCCTGGGAGGGTGGGCAGGCCCTGGCACAGGTTGCCCAGAGAAGCTGTGGCTGCCCCTGGATCCCTGGAAGTGTCCAAGGTCAGGTTGGACAGGGCTTGGAGCAACCTGGGCTGGTGGGAGGTGTCCCTGCCCATGGCAGGGGTTGGGATGGGATGAGCTTTAAGTTCCCTCCCAAACCAAACCATTCTGTAATTCTATGAGCTCAACGACGCAGTTGGCTTTCCACCTCTAGGCAGTGCTATTCCCTAAGCCAGTGGGAAAATTGGAAGGGCAGGGGACAGCAGATTTTACATAGCTGTGGTTTTTGTCACGCGTAGGCAGTTGAGATGCCTCAGCAGATTACTTTTGTTTTTCAACACTGGAGAAGTAAAATAAATAAGAAAATCACTACATAAAGACTGGGAGGAGTGGATTTTTTGTCCTGGCCATGCAGCTGGTGCTGATTGCCTCCAGGTAGCTGCCTTGAGTTGGGGTGGGCTCTGCAGGTTTGTGTCTTGGGGCAGTACCTCTTGTCAGGTGTGGGTGGGTGCTTTGGAGTTCTGGTGGTGTTCCTCAGCTCCTCTGTGCTGGAGAAAATGTACCTGGGATGGGGCAGGGTGTTCTTTGGGCACAGGGAGAGTCATAGCTGTTGAGTTTTCATCACAAGACCCCAACCACCCGCCCAGCCAAGGAGGCCTTCATTGCCTACAAGGAAAGAGATCTTCATCACTCAAGGAGAGCCCTGAAATCTTTCTCCTTTCTCAAATATTTTAGGACTGTTTGCTGATAGAAGAAGACCTCAACATTTTAGCTGGATACTCCTAAGGAAGTTTTCCAAGGGGCAGCAGGTTGCCTCCAAGAAACCAGAGGTGCCGTTCCATACGTGAGGTGCTGTCTGTGTAATGAAGTTTGTTA
Source organism: Acropternis orthonyx (assembly GCA_035583155.1). Lineage (NCBI taxonomy): Eukaryota > Metazoa > Chordata > Aves > Passeriformes > Rhinocryptidae > Acropternis > Acropternis orthonyx. The sequence continues at coordinate 1,107,843 of JAWWEU010000002.1, read as the reverse complement.
TCAGACATCTGTTTGGATGCTCGTTGCCTTGAAATGCTTTCAATGGATCTTAAAAAAGCTGTTATTTGGAAATACTCCTAAATGGCCAACATGATGTGTTCTTCAGATGACTTTCAAGTATCTTTTGCTGCCCTGGGAAAAATCATGGGCATGTTTCCAAACTTTTTAGGGTAAATTAACTCAGTAGTAAAGGACAAAGAATTGATTTACTGATT